>JABAJW010000032.1:13042-42064 GCA_018855395.1 Arthromyces matolae | reverse complement strand
ACACCCGTAATGTCGACTCTAGAAGAAACCTACTCCGATGCTGAAGATCGCCCTACACTTCCACCACTCCCTCGCTCTGCCTCCCTTCCTAAACCAAAGGGTATTTTGAAGAATGCGCCACCAGTGCCTGGCACACCGGTTCAGTAAGTTATCCACACCCAGTTCCTCAGTAAGCATACTGAACATGGTTCACGCGTCAACAGTAGCTTGCAATGGGACGAAGAAAACCTTGCCCTTACTGAGATACAGAAAGATAGTTTGATGAAGATAACTGAACCCAAGACTCCATATGTCCGCTACAACCCTGAAACGGACGAAGTGGAGGGCGGTTAGCTGTTTCTGACCCATACATTTGAAATCTGCTTGACCTTTCTGACGATCTAGAGATCCCGAAATTTGATCTAGACGGTCATTATATACCCCCATCCCCTACTCAATTGTCCGCTATCTCTTCTACTGGTGCAGACACCTCAGGTCCTTCTTCGCGGCGAACCTCTATTTCAAGCCTTGGGAGATCTGGGTCAATTTCTGGACGTTCCGCGAGTGGTGCATCCAGCAGGAGCACCAGCTTTAGTCTACCGAACGAGGCAAGACGAGAGATCAGAGCAGTTGCTGGCGATCCTGGAGAAGAGGTTGAAGTCGAGGAAGAAATGGACGAAGAGAGTAAGTTGACTTCACACAATACTGTCCTTAAATTTTGAATTCGTTTTGTAGCGGCCGCAAAACACGCTGCCTTTGTGCGTGCACGAGGCAGACACTATTCTAACGAGGCGGAAGCCATGAAGGTATCTACAATCAGTTTTTAGACACGTCATATCTCTGAATTTATGATCTCAACCATCTTTTTAGCGTGCTGCGCAGCTCATTGCTGAAGATGACGACGACGAAGGTGGAAGCGGCGCTGATTTGCCGCCTGTGCCACCTCTGCCTCAACTTCCAAATGGAAAAGGACACAATTAATCGATTAATTGATTGTCATATTACGTGCGCCGGAAAGGACATTTTCCCTCTGTCTCGTTGTAACATTTTAGAGCCATCTTCATTGAAGTTCTCGACCCCATGTTTTATATTCCAGTTCTAGTTGCGATCGAACTTGGTCTGTTATGAATGTTTTTCTTAATAAAAACACCTTTTTGTTGGTTTTGGACACCTTTTTCGCCAAAATCTCCCTACTGGATGTTGCCACACGACACAATTCCCAAAATCCAGATCTCGATCAATATCATAAGCGAAATCAGATTAGATGTATCTAAATTTGATTCGGATAACGGCGGAAACACCAAAATTTTATTATCTTCCTCATAATATCTTCCTCATCTTCCCCACATTTTCTCTATGGCTTCAACAGTTGCTGAAGGCAAAGGCCTTCTTCTCAAGGCAGATCCCATAGCAACTACATTTCGAGAAGAGGTCAAGACCTCCCTCGCTCAATGCTCACGAACTCCAAAGCTCGTCGGTATTCTAGCGACATCGTCCGCGCCCAGTCGGAGCTATGCTGAGTTTACGAAGAAACAATGCGCCGAACTCGGTGTGGATTTTGTGCTTAAAGAGACGGGAGCTGCTGTATCCAGCGACCTGGGCGAGGGAGAAGGCGTAGAAGAGGCAATTATCGAGGCGAATGAGGATGAAAGTATAGATGGCATTATGGTATGCACTATATCCACTTTGAGTGCGGAAGCAGCCAATAAATTCCTTTTTTTGCAATGTTTTTCTCGAAAGGTGTATTTTCCGATCTTTGGAGCACAACAGGTTTGAATTCGCCATGAGTTGTGAAAGATTGACATTGATAATGGCAATATCATTGCAGGATCATTATCTTCAGCAGGTGATACTTTCCAGGGGACGTGCGTTAGCAAATACTCATGCAAATCTAGATTGTTTCCCCTTTCAAAGATGTCGAGGGTCTGCACGTCAAGTTCCATTATAACCTGTACCACAAGTAAGCTAGCCTTTCTTGAAACCGTTGATACGTACATCCACTTAAAGGGCTCCAGTATTCGTTTTATCAAACCCAGCGCTTTGCTTTCTTCAGTTCCTCCGCCAATAACAGCATTTGAGTCTGATCAACCTCCTGCTGGGACAGTGAAGTCCATCTTACCATGCACACCGCTTGCCATCGTTAAATGCCTTGAATACGTTCGGGTGTACAATACGATCCTTCCGTATGGCGACCGTGCTTACGGAAAAATCATCACTGTTATCAACCGGTTTGTACTCCCCTTTCAGACATGTCGGAGAAAATGAGGGTTAACTCGTGAACCATAGATCTGAGGTGGTTGGTCGCCCATTAGCAGCGTTGCTTTCAAACGATGGTGCCCGTGTGTTCTCTGTTGATATTGACTCAATACAGGTGAGAAATGCGAATCCCAAATGTTATACTCACGTTTATGACATCCGTTCTTTCAGGAATACACGAAACGACCACGCATCGAGGCCTCCACCGAGTCCGATGCAACTCGTCGCTACCATCCGCGCCATGTCGTCCGACCAAGCAATCTAACTTTGCAGGAATGCTTAGCTCTCTCGGATGTTGTCGTATCTGCGGTTCCAAGTGCCTCCTACAAGGTCAAGACTGAGTGGCTCAAAGATGGATGTGTGTGCGTGAACATCTCATCCGAGAAGAACTTTGATAAAGATGTGCGCGAAAAAGTACGCATATTTGATCCGCTGGTCCCCTTGGGTGCTAATTGACATGAACTGTTATATAGGCGTCACTGTACATTCCAAGCATCGGCAAAGTTACGATTTTAATGCTCCTTCGCAATTTGTAAGTCATCGGCCTCAATATCACCTGCCCAACATTTCACTGACGTGGCCACCTGTCATAGGCTACGCCTACAACAGTACAAACAGGCATCTGAGGTTCCTGCACAGTAGATGAGTATATTATAGAATGCGATATAAGGAGTGTTGAATATAGAGGCGGATTACGAGTGCAAGGGGTAGATCTCCAAGGTTCTACGGAGGTTGTATAGAATACAGTGCACGAGATTAAACGTCAAAGGTGCTTTATCCGATGAGGGGTTTGCATAATGGAATGGGTAGTCGTTGCCTCAATTTATTTCGCATTTGGATTAACCTGTCCAAGAAACCAATTTTTATGGCTTGATGAATCAGTGGAAATTAGCCTCGGTAATTGTGATAAGCGGAGATTGCTGTGAGGATAATGGTGTTTGTGTCCCAGACGATGGGAAGCTAGCATCAAGAGGTGTAGTCGCTTCAGAAGGGTCTTCAGATAAAAAGCGGACTCGTTGTCGATGAAGCTGCGACGCAAGAGTGGTAAGCCCGGTTTACGGCAATGAAGATGCGCAGCACATACCTGGGGCAGCTTGGGAATTAAGACCAAAAGTAGGGCAAAAAGGTTGATAAAAAATAGCCAGGGGTTGTAATTAGTGTAATGCGTGGACGCCAGGAACCTATTTGCGTTGGTATGCGGAGAAAAGACAACGAGGAGAGTCACTCACAACCCGATGGGCACACTTATTAGCCACTTTCTTGCAGGTGTATACTGAGCTCCGTCGTCAATTTGCTCCCATAATGTGAGGTCATCATAAGCTCCGCCATGATTTTCGAAAGGTATGCCCGTCACCCAATGGAACATTAGATATGTCAACTGCAGAAAAGATGAGCGCAATGAGCGCGTAGTATGAGCCAAAGTGATACATACTGCGAGATAAGTTAGGTTGACTGTCGTCCAACTGAGTTGTTGCGTCATGCCCGGTATAGTGTCGATGACAACTTTGCCGGCGAATAGCAGGACTACGTGTATTAGCCATGCTCCTAGAGAGAGTTTAGAGCGACATGGAACGAGAACGACATGCATCGCACCTTTCACATTGACCCAATCTGCATTAATGTTAACGAAAGCGCCTCGATCCAGAGATTCCTCTATGGAACGGTCGTCACCAACTTCTTCCACTTTGACAATGCTGGCACTACGTGGCCGACCTCGAGGAGAGAGAGTGCGTGGAGTTGTCGTGGATATGTCGAGATGTGGAGGCAGCTTAATTGTCGTTGGCCGACTCATGGTTGCTGCAAGAGTGGATGAAGGAGAAATTATATCACAAGGTTATGAAGAGAAATAGAACTGCGCAACGATCACGGTCGGACTTTGCCGAACCTACATGGGTCTCCTCCACTGGTGCACTCTTGAGCCATTGGGAAACTCAGATCCTCTTGCTGCCGTCCGTTTCGCTGCTCCAGTCCGTATATCTTCTATTCGAATATTTCCATCTGGTGCAAAGCCCTTTCTCAACGCTCCAGCCATCGTCGCGTAGGTTCATCTCTTCACTAGCTGTCCTTTACCTCATATGTTATAGCGAGACAGAGCCAGAGGCCTTCTATCTTGATGTCTTTCTTAATGCACATCCAATCCCTCAGGCTGACGTGAAAGATAAGCCACGCGTACCCAATGCACTTGTACCCACAAGCATCGCCTATGCTGGCAGACAGGTTGAGTATGCTCTCGACCTCGGTCCAGAGGTGTGTTGCCGACGTGCTATATTGTGTACCAACTCTGAACATTCCTAGTACGCAACGCGCTTGATGGTTATCAAGGGAAAATTCACTAAACTATCTATTGCTATCTATGGTGATATTGTCTTGGACGCGCCTTCTCCAACAGAAATATACGAGCCAAAAGCGCTACCTGTCATCGAGCCAGTATCACTATCAAAGGCCATTGATCCTTCAACGTCCTCGGACCCCTCTCATGTCGCCCGAAAGATTCTGGCACTTATGCCTGATATGCCTCCACTCCCACTTGTTGTCCGCCTAATGTTCTGTCTCAAACCACCCAATGATGACTGGGATTTACCTGAATTTCCTTACTTGCACCCCAATTTGAATCTTTTGAGTGACGACGGATTCGATCTAGAAGCTATACATGACTTGTTGTCGAGACCTGTTCGTGATGATACAACGGAAGAAGAGTTATCAACCTTTGCTGCCAAAGTCGTCAACTGTATTCCAAGTCCTATGGTCAGTCTTCATTTCTCTACACCGTGAGCTTCAAATAATACATGAAATAGTCTGCAAATGACACCTATTCGATTGCAAAGCTATTTAGTATATCCGCATCACAACATCCTGGCCTAGCGCGAACCCTGCTGGTGAGCAATCTCTGTCTATATCATGGAATGGAACCTTATCGCTGCTATAGGATCATTTGGATCTAAATTCACTATTTACTTCTCAGACCCTTGACGAAGAGACGTTGCACTGTCTCATTGAGGCGTCTTCCAATGCCGACATCGCTCGACGAATGAATACAGAATCATTTCTACAAACGCTAAGCCAGGTTGCGGGAAGCTGCAATGTGGATGCTCTCACTCAACAAGCTGCCCAGCGGCTCACTGCTCGAATAGCGAACTGGCAATGTTTCGAAGATGCATTGACCAATGTCCACGGAAACTTTAACCAAGCTTGGAAAATGCTTCTAGAAATAGGGACAGAGGAGTCTTCAATGGCAATCTGGCTGGCAACGATGATCACACACGAGGATTTCGTGTCAAAAGTCGCCGATTTTCCTGTTCGAACACCATTACCGTCTCACTGCTATCTGGATTCCCGCAACACTGTCAATATCACTTCGCATGATACCTTTATCACTCTTGTTAGAGCTTTTATTGGCGTTGCGAGCCTTTTAGCAGTTTGGGCTTGGACTGATAGTGTCGGCAATGACGCCTGCCGTGAGCAGGTGTCTGCCATAATTCATTTGTGGCAGGGTGTTGACGGATATCGAGAGGCAAGTTTTTCAGTGGCCCCATGAATTGATTTTTCTTATATTGCTCTAGATCGTCAATCACCTCCTACTTCTTCGCCAGCTGACGCGAAGGTTAACTTGGATATCTTCAGACAACGAAATACCAAGGCAATCTGGGATTTTGGCCGAGAAAATTATCTGTGAACTTGCCAAAGATCCTTCCAACGTCCTCAATATCGACCTTGCCGAGACCATCCTCTCACTTAAATCGCCACTAACATTTATAACTGAGACTGAGCTGGCGTCATTGCGCAAGATCGCACTGGTATCGGAGGACGGCCTACCAGCAGCAGTAGAGGAGCTCCTGTACTCGGGTGACCGTCCATTATCCCTCCGAAGGCTACGCACGCTTCGCGTATCATTGGCGATAATTAACCGTGAATTGGATCAACCAAAAGGCGAATGGAAGACGCTGGAAGCATTTTGGGACGATGATTCGCCAGGAATCGTCGCATGCCTCATTGACACCCTCGTTGTCGTCAGCGAGGACCTCAATAAACATTTTATCCTCTTTCCACCCCCGCTAATAAATCAGGTTCTTACTGAACAGCTTTTCCTCATCTCAGATGAACTACTACATCTCGTGAATCAACTAGCACCCGTATTCCCACCCACCGCCTGGACGATGCGCAAGCTGGTTGTCGCGTCGGCGGATATCTTCGAATGCGCGAGCACAGCGGAAAAGAGTCGACTATCTCTTTCCGCACACAGCACCAGCCAATCGTGCTTGGAGTTGTTGCAAACGCTGTCGTCACCTAGTTTTACTGCGGAGCCAAATAAGGTTGGCGCAGAGGTTGTTTTGAAAACTCTTTTGCAGCACGCTAAATACTGCAACGACCGGGATCCCGTTCTCCACCTGCTGCATATATTCACTCTGGTTGATCAGGTTCTTCCCAACCCATTTGTGATGTTATACGACGAGGGCCAGCCGTCACATTGGGTTACAAACGTCTTTCCCAACGTTTTGGAGGATTTGACAGCCTTTATGCGCCTACTGGACCCCAAAAAGAAGACGCTCATTGTTGATCGTTTGGCTGAGCTAGATAAAGGAGTTTTGGGCATTGGAGCTTGGTTGATCACGCAAGAGCTAAAAGATATGACGAGGACTATAGAGACTCTGGCTGGACGTTCACGACATGAGAACTACGAACTCATTCTGTGTTATCAAGTGACGTTGTCCCTTCAGTTCCTCCTGGGTCTCATCGAGCCTTCTTCACACCCTTCCAAGTGGTGTCTACATGCAATAGAGAGTGATCTAGATCTATCCGTAGCTCTCAAATCGGCCATTATGGCCCTGCATGATGGTCAATACGCCTCATCACATTTAGACACGTTGATTGCCATCCTAGCCGACTCTGCAAAAACTTTTGACGAAGAATTGCAGTTCTCGATCTCACTCGCAGCATTGCGAATTTCTAGCAAAGCTAAGGCACCTCAGACTCATACCCTGATTGGTGCTGCTGCGAGGATACTTGTCCGTTTGTCGCCTGCTGTGATATCCCCAGAACCGCTACGACTGGAAGTTGGAGCGGCACTGTCAGCCTTGGCCACACACGAGGAGTTGGATGCGGATATAGCTCGAGATGCATTCTCTCTCCTGCAATGGCTATCGACCCAGGAGCCTGGCTTCAAATACACCGTTATTTGTGGATTATCCCCCGACTTCTACTCTGCCCTTTTTTCCATACTTCACATTTCGCTTCCAGCGGAAACCCATGACACCTTGGCAACATTAGAGGCGATATTCACCCTTGACGAGAATGATCATCTACCTCCACCCACAGTGATGTTGCCTGAGGTGCTGAAACTATCTATCCACGACCTTGACGACCTTATGCGGCAAGAGATTCCAACACCAACAACTCCGCAAAATGGTGCCAAAACTCCTGATATCCTCGGTGTGGTTATATCGCCACCAACCGCAATCTTACGTTCACAAGCGGTGACAACTGGTTTGACCAAGACTTATACGAACAATGATTTCCGCGAGCTTCGACAAACACCCTCAGCGCGTCAAAACACAAGTCGACTCCCTAGCATGCACGGTGAGTGTTCTCTTCTCTTCATCTTTTTTTGTTTGCCTTCATACTGACGTTAACGATGTCCACTTCATTGGGGATTTTTTGTTGTTATAAAGTCGACGTGAGCATCAACGGGGCCTTGACCATTTGATCTCTGCTGATTGGCATATTTGCAAAGGACTTTCAAGTCTTTCCTGGATCGGAGCTAGAAATATTCCCTAGCGTAGTTCCAATGCTTACCATGTAGAAGCGGGAACTGACATGTCCTGAAGGATCGTACGTGACATATGAATATATCTATGAAACATTGAACGCATCCTCAAGAGTGTCTTTGGACCAGAAATATGAGAACGGCCTGAGCTGATCAGATCTAATCCGAGTCATGTCATTGTTTGAAGACGCGACAGGGCAACAGGCGTGAGACAGTAGTGGGAGTCTAAGTGGGTGAAGCCTCCCAGTTGTAGTAGGTGGTTTAACAAATTCTAGATGTCATCGAGGCATCAGCTAATTCGGAATCCTCAGAATGCGAAATTTTGTACCGACATTGACAATTGTACGATATTATGACTTGCACGGTAACCAATGCAATGGCCAGCTTTGTTAATGTTTAATCACATCCATCTCGAAGACAAGGTCCAAAATATTAAATAGACTGGCGATCGGAATTTCCTGCCGCTGCGTCTTAACTGGCGCTCTACGTATACGACATCAGGTGAATATTAGTCCTCGTGAGTCAATTGCAATAAGAGTCCAGCTTCGCTCTCCCCTGTCCAGACCATATCTGAGTCCGATGAGAGAGGCATCAAAGTTTTATGTCTAGTTCAACTCTCAAGTCGTAGACAAGTTGTCCCGAATCTGTTGACAGATCCTGTCTCCTTGATCGTTCTCAGCGAGATCAGATTTATACCTCCTCGAGACGTGTCATCATTCCCTATATGTAGAACTACAAATTCAAAAGAAGAGAGAGAGAAATAAACAGATATTAACCAAATAGTGGTGAGCGGTGATGTACATTGCAGTTGCGGCGTGACATATTAACGTTTCTATGGTGGTAGCGTTGGTCCAAGATGAACATTTGAATGATGGGAAATAGATGGATGTCGTAACTGTCGTGTGGGTGATATTGATCGTGTATACGTAGGTATAGGTGATAGTCGACCCCCAGCAGTCAATGATGATAGTGGTGGTGTCGGAGGTGGCGCAATGCAAGGCTCCTCAAGATCGACAGCGTACTCATCATGTGTTCGGAAGTATCGATCCATATCCGACATGTCGAAGTCTGCGGCAACATTACCACCGGGAAATTTGAAGGACTGTTCAGCTTTAGCTTCAGGCTCGACGGGGGATGGCTTTGTGCTCCCTAGTCGGAAAATTCGCTTTCGCTTGGCTTTGAGGGGCTGGCGATCTAACGGAGGAAGTCCGGAAGGCGCTGAAGACCGTGGAGGTACGCTGCGGACGGTGAAATGCTGTAGGTTTCGAGTGTAGGGGGATAATGTATGGTTAGAGTGTGAAAGAGTTGATAGCTGGCTGATAGTGTTGTTAAGTTGGGGTCTAAGGATGATTTTGGGGATGTGAGATGGTGATGTGGAGGGTGATATATCGTCGAGGCTGTCGAAGTTGGATCCCGCAGACACAGAGGGACGACGTGAAGAAGGGGCGATAATTGAGGGTGAAAGAGTGGGTGACCGTGGATACATTGGATGATGCGTTGAGCTACGATAGGTGCCCTCAGGGGATGGTTGTTCTGTAGGAGGAGTTGAGGTTGTAAGACCACCTCCACTGCTCGACCTTGAAGGCTGAGTTTCTAGACTATCGGGTGTGACAGGGCGACCTGGTGTTGTGCCAAATGGTGGGGCAGTGTGGAAGCCGGACGGATTTCCAAAATAGAAACTTGGCCCACTTGAATGTCTAGAGACAAGACCAGGTGTAGTAAATCCGGACCGTGGCAACGCCATGGACCCAAAAGACGGGCGTTTAGAAGAGGAAGCTGTCGCATTGGTCTGCCCTGATGTTGGTTGGATCATGGAATGCGAATGGTATATTCGGGGTCGGGTGACAGTCCCACCACCAACGGCCGGTATTGTTTCGTATTCCGATTCGGTTACGATACTCTCGTGCGCATCCTCGAAGACAGTCGTGCTGGCACCTGAATTTGGCACCGTATGTTCCCAGTTGACCATATCAAAAGAAGCTGCCCCGTCGATATCGTCCTCATCGTCCTCATCATCCTCTTCCTCTTCTGCAAGCTCTGCAAGCCCCTTGTTTGCTGTGAACAGACTGCTGAAACCGCGAAACGCGCTTTTCGTTGGTAAACCTTCAGGACGTAAACCATAAGTTGGATCAAAGTTCTCCAGGTCTGAATCAGAGACGGGTTCGACAGGGAGGATGGGTAATTTAGATTTTGGAGATTTAGGTTTTGAAGAGGATCTAGCAGAGTAGCCAGAGGTGGAGCGTGGACGTCGGGGAAAGGAAAAGTTGCCATTGGCAGATTGTGTTCGTCTTGGGGGAAGAGAAATGTTGTCCACAAGAGGACTGTGTGGCACGCTTCTGTGAGAGAAAGAAGGAATATTAAGTGGATCTCGCTGCCTGGTGACCGGCGGTGGATTCTTGTGGAGGTATGGGGCCTCAACCTTTGCCTTGACCCATTGCTGGCTAAGACGGTGAATGATACCAGGAAGGTCCTCGCGAAACATTTGCCGAAGTTGCCCCTCTATCTCGCGTTGAATAAATTTTTGAATGACGGCAATGGAATCAAAGGTGCTGTTAATATCAACACTCTGCAGCGGGTCCGTCTTAAAGACGAGTGTGATCCCCTTTTGTTTAGAGACGACTAGGACAACATATGAATTGAGTTTGAAGTTCGATAGACGGAGGAGCATGGGCACGACAAGTGGTTGTTTAGCTGCTAGCATACCACTGGAACCTCCCAGAAGGTGAATATCGGGTTGTTTGTGGTTCAATGGGTTTGCCTAATCAGTGACTTTAGTAACATGAGTGATTCCAAGTTCCAAGGCTCGTACCTGAACTTTGGTTTTCAAAACTAGATGGCCATCACCAGAATATGTGAGACGAAAAATTCCTCGGAATTGGTCTACAGTCAAGTCTCCTATATCGCGAATTTCTAGTTCTGGTGGCTACAAGATTTTATGCAAGGGCTAGTCAGGCCAAAGGAAGGTTAAATACCTGCGTCCCCATTTCTAGCTCGACAACCTCGATACGGTCTGCTATGATTGGGGGCTTGTTGCCCTTGTTAAGGGCGGTATTGAGCATTTGAATTGCATCATAGTGAAACTGGTCTGAAAAGCGAGGCCAGTTGAACGTAAACGACATGGACGTTCAAGAGGACATGAATGAGGGAACGACGAGGAAAGAATGTGTATGTGCGTCTCTAAACGGCAAGTAGCCGAGATCAGACCAGGAGTTAGGGTTAGGGTCACATTCGTCGTCAACGTGCCTGTTTATGCTTTCCCCTTCTCAACACTGTCATGAACGGCGTTCGCAGGCTCTTGGGCAACACTGCGCCGTCGACCAGCTCCTCACCTCCGCCTGGTTCAGCAGACCTATCTAATCAATCATTTCCTTACGCCACCAAACCCTTGAACGGACCGTCATGGCCACCTCCTTCACCAACTACAGCAACACCACCAACCCCTGCCCTTACTATAAGGAAGGATTCAGCGCGTTCACGCTTACAACAAACACCGCCACCACTGGATGGTCAACATAGTCGCAATTCTTCCATCGACCGACGGCAATTCACAGATTCTCCCTCCCCATCATCCTCACCCATCCCACCATTAAATTTAAAAGGCTTGACTCTCCGCAAATTAATGACCCAACAACAAAATCTTTCAGATAAGCGTAGCTCCGGCGCGAGCAGTGTATCACCAGCTACCACTACTCGAGACGAGTTACTCCTCAGTCTATTAGCATCACAAGCAATTGTTGATAGTCGAGACTTTGAAATTATGGAATCTGACCAAGTTGACGAGTTAACTAGGGTATGTTCACTACATGTTGAATGGATCTGTCATTTGTTTTGTTTAACGTCGCCCGCTGTCAGGAGCAACAAACTTTATCTACTCGGATCGAAGCAATGTCGAAGAAATTGACACTCGAGACTAAGATCCGCGACGCTGCTGTTTCTCTCTCCAGGGTTAATGCTGCTGCTAAGAAGGTTTCCAAACAAAATGAGGAACAAGTTGCTGCGTCAAATCAACGTGTGGATACAGTTCAGCAGGAGCTATGGCGTGTATCAGAACGTGCGCACGAGGTACAACGTCGTTTACTTGAGCATCGTGCTGGCGTGCTTTCCTATTCTTTGCGGAGACTAGAAAAGGCAGCTCAGGGTACAGCAAACGGCGCAGGAGAGGATTCTGGCTACGACTCGTCAAGACGAAATACCCTGTTGAGCCCTACATCAAGCATGACGGGCTTTTCTGCATCTGCTAAGTCACGGTTCGACGGTCCCCATTTATTTGCGGGCCATTCAGATGCAGTGGTACCACGACGACAGCTACCTAGCGATACTGCCGCCGCGGAGATTACCGCTCTTGAGGAGAAATTGAAAGCAGCCACGGAGTCGTTAACAGCTGCGAGTAGGAAACAAGTGGAATTGACGAGAGAACTGACGATGATGAAGTTGGAGAAGGAGGAGGTGGAGACTATGATGGGGCTGGATTTGCAGAGCGCAGAAGAGACCATACAAGACCTTAAAAATGAGACATCGAAGCTTGAGGAATTGGAGTTTGAGATGCATCAATTGCAGGAGGAGAAGGAAGCTTGGCTGCAAGAACGGATGCGGTTGGAGGACCAGGCAGCCAAGGCGGAACAGATAGAGATTGCACGCGGAGCTGATTCCGAAAAAGGGTTGACTGAGAGTCGTAGACTGCTGGAGGAGATGGAGGAGGAGATCAGGCGGACAAAGGCTCAGTGGCAAGCGGAGAGAGGGGTGTGGGAGCGGCGGAAGAATGAGCTTGAGGACGAGAAAACGGAGGATTTGGCGCGGCTACGACAGGAGATGGACAGGTCTCGAGAAGAAGACGAACTAGCTCTCCAACAAGCACACAGTGACCTTGACGCTGGGCTTGATGCGCTCCGTTTACTCGTGAAGCAGCATGGCATAGTGTTGTTCTCTCGAGAGGCATCACTACAAGGCCTTCTTTCGTCAGTTGGCACCCATCTGGATACCGTGCATGGGAAGCTGGAAACACATTCTCGTACCGAGAGCGACTGGAACAATGTCCGACGGAAGCTTGAAGAGGACATCCGAACAGGGCTTGACAAACGCGAAGCGCTGGTTCGCGATCTCGAGCAGGCCCGCCGGGAACGCGACGAGGCTCGACAAGTGGACATCCGGACAAGCCTTGACAAACGCGAAGCGCTGGTTCGCGAACTCGAGGAGGCACGCCGGGAACGTGACGAGGCTCGACAAGAGGCACGCATAGCTACCGAGCGTTCCCGTTCCCAACTTGCTTCTTCGCCAACTATGTCTGCGGACTCTGATCATATACTGCAAGTCCTGATGCCAATATGGGGAATACTTCCCTCACCTGAGGCGCGGGCGGCCAAGTTCAGCAATCAGTCACGAATGTATCGGACGGGATCTCCCACGACCGCTCAGAGTCCTGGTCCCATAAAATCAATTTCATCACTTTCTGAACTTGATGTGCGCTCTTTGAAGGCCCTGTATGACGCAACACGACAGCCGATGTCGCCAGCTGTCGGTGGAGGAGAGTTCTCGATAGAGGCATTCGCCTCGCGCGTGCAAGCACTCATTCAGGATGACCGTGCGCTAATCGAGCGACTTCTTCGATTCGCGCAGGCGCATGATCTGCTCAAGAAGAACGCTGAGCGTGCGCAAAAGCTGGCACAGGAAGGCAATAGTGCACTGGAAACTTACCAAAAGCAAGTCAGGACGCTAGAGGAGCGGAATATGACGATGGTTTCGAAGCAAGCTGCATCGTGAGTATTGAATACAGCTCTTCATATCCATGCTGGTCATACTGAATTTACATCACAGGATGGAAGAGACGCAGCACCTTCAAAACTCCCTCGAGCGAATCGAGAATGAGAAGCGGCAACTGGAGATGCTTGCTGCTGAACAAGCCGAAACCTGCGCGCAGCTAACCGAGGCGAATAACACACTGAGTGCCCGCACTCTTACCCTTGCAGAGGAGGCAGCAACAGCTCCTGAAAAGGTACGAAAACAGCTGGAGGCTCAATTGTCGGAGACTCGAACAGCACTTGAAAAGGCTCAAGACGAAATCGATGCGATGAGGATGTCTGAGCAGTCGCAGAGAATTGCGTTGCTTGACGAGCTGAATTCAATGCAGAATGAGAATGGGATTCTGAGGGCGCAGTTGCGTTCGCGGAAGTAGGATTTATCTTAAGCTTTAGTAATATACCACTCTGTTGAATATATTCAAGCATGGATTGCTTTTTGTGACGATGGTTGTGGTGGGCTACAATTATAAGGATAAAAAAGAACAGAAAAAGACATCGATATTTTCCAGAAACCCCTGGCGGGACTCGAACCCGCAACCTCCAGATGCCATACTGTAGTATATTATAGAAGTCTGACGTCATAACCATTAGACAACAGGGGCGCGATGTTGATGGGAAAATATGTAATCATGATCCTCATCATCATCCCTGATCACGGGCGCCCTGCCAACTTTTTTCGATCCTTCACCTTGAAAGTGAACCACAACCATGGATGATGAGCAGCCATTGTCGAATTCGACTGGCATGGCTCTTTCATCGTCGCCAGACACCTTTCTTCCCCCCACAGATCCTATTCCCACTCAGAATGTCCGACGTCGGCGCTCAAGCGATGCCAGTATGACACCCCTTCCTCATCACTCTCCTACTCTGTCCCGGTCCTACAATGACCCAGAAGCTCGTGAACGCCAACGCACAATGGACGTTGACATGGCTATGCAATTATCTCGTGCACGAAGAGAGACTGTTCTTGGTTCACCGGAACTTTTAGCTTTCCCGGAGAGACTTCCACATGAAGAGGGGTTGGAGCATGTTCATCTGCCTGAAAGTGCCATGCAGTCTGATGTTGAGGACGAAGTTTTGGGGCCGAGTCCGAACGATTCACGTATCGACCTCACCAAAATGCATCTAAGCACAATGCATGATGCTTCGCTGTTGGCCCATGCCCAACCTCCTTCTCAAATTCCGAGACCCGAGTCGCTTTATGCTCTCCCGACATATCAGGCAGATGCACTTCACTCAGACTTTGATTTTGGCCTTATGGAAGAGTTTGCTGTCGTTGAAAAAGCCACACTCGGGATTCAACCGACCACAAGGTTTACCCTAGACACAGTCCCTCCTAGACGAATTCCACCACCTTTAAACCCAGAACTATCTGAAGCAGGACCCTCTAACAGCGCAGGATTTGTATCTCCACCAATCCTATCACCTGAAACCGACGGAGAAGATCAACCACGGTCAAGCACAAGTACCGCTCGCCAGCGCAAGCTCAGTCATTCGAATCCGCATCCGCGCTCCCACCGTAAAGGCATCGCAGGCAAGATGGCTCTCTTTGAGAATGCGCATGACCCATTCCATGCTGGTCACGGAGGTCTCTCACTTTCTTCCCGCATTCATAGCATTGCTCGGCAGCCAACCTCTGGTGTCGATGCAGGTCCACCTCCTGCCCTCTCTGGGATTCTCAACACAGGCCATGACCGACCCTACCGCTTCTCGTTCTACTCTAATGCACTTGCCGCAACGATCCATGCGCGAAGTCTCAGCGAGCTCCCTGCCGATGGCCAGACTTTTCAACAACTATTCACTGGTATACATCCAGAGGGAAGCAGGGAACATGCTCAGGCGCCTCCACCATTGTCCCGTGATTTCGGATTCCCCAACGGCCCCAGTAACACTTCCAGTGGTAATGGCCACAACAATAAAAAGTTGGCAGACCATAAAATGCCAATGGGCCCAACACCACCTCTAGGAAATGGAAATTCAGGCGATTCTGATGATCGGACTTGGTGGTTGGATGTGTTGTCTCCAACAGATGAGGAGATGAAGATGCTAAGCAAGGCATGTGCCTTCATTTAGAGAGTAATGCACCTTTCGCTGACTTTATTAAATACTGTGGACAGGTGTTTTCCATTCATCCTTTGACAACAGAAGATATTCAAATGGAGGAAACCCGTGAAAAAATTGAACTTTTCCGCAATTATTATCTAGTTTGTTTCCGCAGCTTCGATCAGGACCCATATAGCCCGACATACCTTGAGCCCCTTAACATGTATATCATTGTTTTCCGCGAGGGCATCCTTTCCGTGCGTGCACCCCTTCATTTACTCATGGTAACTTCTAACATTGAATGCAGTTCCATTTCCGACCAACTCCCCATCCCCAGAACGTCAGACGGCGTATCAAGCAATTGAAGGATTACATCGCCGTGACGTCCGATTGGATTTCTTACGCCCTGATTGACGACATCACGGACGCCTTTGGTCCACTTATTCAGGGTATCGAGTATGAAGTCGATTCTATTGACGAGCTTGTGCTTATCCTCAAGGAAGCTGAGCAAAGTGACATGTTGAGAAGAATCGGTACATGTAGGAAAAAGGTCATGGGTTTGTTGAGGTTGATGGGTAATAAGGCTGATGTTGTGAAGGGGTTGGCTAAAAGGTGTAATGAGAATTGGAGGGTTGCTCCCACGTCTGACATTGTAAGTTGTTATAACTCCTCGCACTGGATGGTGACTGAGCCAATTCCAATTAGGGTCTTTATCTCTCAGATATCCAAGTAGGCGTCTATGTCCTGGCTTGCACAAACGATGCTCATTCATTGCCTTCAGGACCACTTGATTACGATGACACAAAACTTGAATCACTACGAGAAGATCTTATCGCGGTCCCATTCAAATTACCTCGCCCAAATTTCTATTGAAATGACTGAAGCTAACAATCAAATTAATGACGTACTTTCGAAGCTCACCGCACTTGGAACTGTCCTTATCCCGATGAACTTGGTTACCGGTTTGTGGGGTATGAATGTCCATGTACCAGGGGAAGACGATCAAACAGTATGTGCAATTCTCTCATTTTTGTCATGTTTGTTGACTCGTTTCGATCTGTTAGACCTATGTATGGTTCATCTCAATCGTTGCCTGTCTGGCGGGCTTCGCTTTGATTGGCGGCTACTCCACTTATCGTTTCATGGTCGGACGGTCGTAAATAGACTGGGCGTTTCTAGTATTTTGGGTATTGGTTTGGAACTTAGATCGCGAACTCTCTTCAATTGCTTTGTACGTGCATGCATATTACACCTCAACAACCTCGCCATAGATTTGCTATCGTATACTTACCGCATCTCACACCACTTAATAGGACAATACCAGCATTTATAGCCTTCTTTCATACGTGGGCCACCGGCCAGCCACGCCACAATTGGTGTTTAGAAGTCACATGACCGCGTTTATAAAACTCGCCCGTTGACGAGTTTTGTTTTCTTTCTTCAACTACCATGTGGAAAATAAAATTTCTCGCTTATCTGAGCCTTTCAGCTCATACCATAGCCCTTGCCTACGTGAATCCCCACCTCGCTACAAAAACTCTTCACCCAAACACTGCTTATGGCACCTTCACCCGCGTATCCGCTTTGTCCGCTACTCCTACCTCCTCAACTCCACCCCCATCCTCGCCTACGCTGAAAGTTACAACAACGCGGGTCCTGCAGAGGGACATTCAACCCTTATCCCATCACGCCATGCCAATGGACGACCCCGACCCCATCTTCCCAACGTTCACAGATCGTCTCTCTCTGATCGTAAACTGGCGCAACATCAAATCCAAGGCTTCCTCATTTCTCTCTGATGCTTTAGTTTCTGCAAAGGAATTCATCCAGTCGCTGGAGTTCCACACCATATCAAACCTCATGCTTCGTGCAAGCGTCCGTTCTCTGACCGATCAGGAATTCCTCCTGGACGCGGAATCATGGGCCAACGATCTTACGGCAACGCTGTTCTTACAGGAATACTCCTCAAGGCCTCCCTCCAATGAAAGCGCGGCTAGCATCTCGGTCATTCCCCCTCGACCTGCCACGAGTATCAGGGAAGTCATTGCCCGTACGGACGCCTCTGCGGCTATCGCTCTTGCATTACGCTTGACGGTCTGGTACCTCCTTCCTCCAGATCTTCAATTTGATACCGTAACCCTGATGAACTGGCTCGACATATTGTTCCAAATGTCTCTCCGTGCTCCTTCTACCCCGTTCTATCGTCTCGGAGACATCGTAGAATCGTTGGACCCTGCTCTCCCCCCTCTCCCTGCTTTAACAATAGGTTCTGGTCAGCTTTGCGATCTTCCTCGGGTTGGACCCTCACAAGATTTCGTCAGCCGACCGTCCTTCCCTCGCCCGCCTTTATCGGTTATCATGGAAGAAGAGGAACCAGTCGCGACCGCTTTGTATATGGAGGTTCGTTACACGGCAACAAAAACAACCGCCAGTGTACACCAAGACGATCCTCTTCGTAAGCGCCCTTGGGACCTTAGTGGGTTCGTCATCTTCGAAGCATCAAAGGACAGTTCTCTCCGACAAATTGTGTGCTTCTTCCTCGCAGTCTTGGCTAGCGGAGGACTTGTTCATCTGTTACACACCCGATCCGATGCAATCCTTCGGAAGGAACAACTGCGACAGGACAACATCCTAGTGGACGCCAAGAGGAGTTTTATGTATCTCTCCTGGCAACTTCGTCAAAGCTTGCTCGCAAAACTTCGCGTAGATTGCGATATCGTAGCGCTTCCAACAGACTACGCCATTCCACCCAACCCGGGCTGGTCGTCTGACCGTCTTTGCGAACATGCTGAGAAACTATTCAATGCGCTTTCATCGTCGAAACGCCGCGTTGATTGTCTTCTGACTCTCCGGTTGATGACACGACCTCTTCAGGCTCCCTCGACTCCAGAGGCCACGGATGATTCTTCTAGTTCTCGTCCTAATGCCGAATCCACATCTTCGACCGCTCATGCCCCCTCGACTCCAGAGGCGACGGATGATTCTTCTAGCTCTCGTCCCAATGCCGAACCCGCATCTTCAACTTCTCAGACCCCCACGACTTCAGAGGCTACGGATGGTTCTTCTAGCGCTCATCCTAATGCTGAATCGACATCTTCGACCTCTCATGCCCCCTCGACACCAGAGGCCATGGATGATTCTTCTAGCTCTCGTCCCAATGCCGAACCCGCATCTTCCCCTCCTCAGGCCCCCTCGACTTTAAAGGCTGCGGATGGTTCTTCTACCTCTCATCCTAATGCCGAATCCATATCGTCAACATCTTCGACAACCGAGAAAGCTCCATCGGGGCCGTCTCGTGGGAGACGGAGGTGATTTAACACCCCTTTCGGAAGAGCACTTGGGTGGGCCTGAAGCGAGGATGTGAGATGCTGACGAGTATCTCACGTCCCCGCTTCAGACCCACTCATTTTGCAGCTCTTCCAGGTTGAGCCTGGACTGTCTCACTACCCTCATCGCATGGTATGCACTCATTTTTCGTCGCAGTCTTGTGAAGCTTACATTCATTGTTTCTAGTCTGCAAATCATGGTAGAGCCTGCTCCTATGAAAACGTGGACACGCAACCGTCTCTTCTCCTACATCAAACCTTATGGTAGAGCCTGCTCCCATGAGAAGTGAAACCATTCTGCCGCATACGTCCTCCTCAACAAAACTGCCCCGGATAATCTTTTATTTAGTATACCCCGTTCAAGCTATTACTATCCACATTATACCCACACTAGCACACACCATCGACTATACTATAACACACTGCCCACACCACACCCAGCACACACTACTAGTAGCACATTCCTGTAACCTACTATCCACACAATACTACGATACTAGCATTCTCTTTGTACATTCTATCCTCTAAATATATCTTCCTTCTCATAAAAACAATTGCAACTCATTGACTACATACTAAGAAAGCGGGAACTCTACTAGAATCAATTGGCAAATGCTATACATGGCACATGATTGCGTTGTGCATGTTCGTGTCCAACGATTACATTCCCTCTCGACATCTCCTTGCAGAACGTCGTCTACGAAGACGAATCCTCGTTATTTTGACTTGTAATTGACTCAGGGTTACTATACGTTTCATCTGAGGAATGCTGATCAAGGGTATAAGGTACCTGATCCAAACTGAATGGCGGAGTCTTAGGACTCTTTTGCGCTTCTTCGAAATTGACAGAGTCTTCTTCGCCGTCGAAAAATCTATCGCCGTAATTGAGAAAGAGTTCCATTCCAATAGAAATGGGAGACGCTAGGTGCAGACCCGAAGGGAAAGGACCTGGGTGAATCAACCTGAGTTATGAAAGCGCAAGAAACTTACAGGAGTATATGCCAATACGGTGCTCGCCATTGATTAACCAAACTAATGAGGGATAGAAACTGGTGAGCGAAGTACAGTAGGAAAGGCGAGTACGGACTTCGTGCTTCACAATTAGCATCTGAGGAGTGATTTATGAAGCGTGCTTCATTCCCAGCCTTAGTGCCATCAATGGAATGCGAACCATTGAGTTGAAAGAGATAGTTCCGCTGACGGTGCTTCATCACGAAGCTTTCATGCTGTCAGTCATTGGGCTTGACAACTTGGAATCCATTGCAGCACTCACTCTCGACAATTTGAAGTCTCTTCCAAGATCAGTTCTCCTGTATACTCTACTATCGAGTCAGTCGTGGTGCAACGAAAAGTAAAAGAGAACTAGACCCATGATAAACTCGTCTTCCTTGATTGCCTCATCGGCATAGAGACCTAAACCCCACTTGCCCATTTGCACTCGTGTCCTCTAAAATTGCAGAAACCATTTTATAACTCTCGTCGCATAATAAACGGAGAGATCTTAACCTTGCAAATGCCTCTTTGCATGAACATGTTTTTGCAGATCTTACTGTCAGGATCTACAATTGAATGACGAGGAAGATGCGCGATTAAGATTTCATGAGACATAAGTACCTCTGGAACGAAGGAAAGCGGCAATGTCAGCTCGACCTTTGAACAAGAGCGAAAACATCGATGGCTACCTTGCTTCACATTTGACGCAAATCTCGGGATCACATTCTCTGTGTGCCCGATAACATGGGCATCGGGTGGTTCTACACGTCTTCTGCTGTCTTTGTTTCGCACACATGCAGCCGCGCCAGCGACGGAGACCTGAGAGAATTTGACTTGAGGGTGTTATGGTGGTAGGAACAGGACATATGTATTCACATTTTCGATCACAGTGACAAGCTCTTTGGCAGTGTGCGGAATTTTGAAAGCATGCACAATTCGTAGTAGCGTCACATTTCCCTGTATGAGCACAAGGAGGGTTGCTTGAAGAATGTCAGTTATCCGTGCCGCGAGTGAATATAGAACAGCCTATACGGTGTAAAATCGAGAGCATTACAATCTGTAGACAAAGTTGATAGGCTTCAGCCATAGTTACTTGATCGAGGTTTAGCATACCGTCAAAATGTAATGTCGTATTTCTAATGGGTCGTTTTGTCGGTTTTTCATTCACTTTTGCCTTTATAATGGTTGAATCTGGTATCTGACGTCTCCGGCGTTTGAACACCTAGTAGTATGTATGTATTATGACGTCTTCTTTTTTGTTGTAAACAGTGGGGTGCACACACCTCGAAACAGGGCTTTCGACATATAACAGCAGTTTCACATGGAGAAAGGTCTGGTGCAAAGGAGAGGGTCGTGAACAAGGCATCGATGTCGTTTTCATCCCAAGGAGAGACCTGTCGACGTCTAAGAAGGTAAACTGACTACACCATGGAGAGACCTACAACCGAGGAGAAATTGCTCAGGAGAAAACATTCAGGTCCACACGGGTCTATCACCGAATTCTTCAGATCATCGCTAGGGATAGCTGGCACCACGCTCGCCGGCATTGCAGATGGCCCAACTAAAACCTCCTTCTAATTTTTGAATGCTAGATCTCGAAATCAAACTTACGGTGGACGAAGCAATAGCCAATTAAACAGTTCATATTGCCACAAAAATCATTCGTGAAGTTCGCAAACTGCTCAGAAGCCCTTGGGAGTGATGGGAGTGGGAGATTTGCGTTACCGTTGGGCCATTTAGGAAAGTCCCTGAAAGAAAAATAATCAGACATTTCTCGTCGACTTGAAAAGGTCGGCTACCGTCGTCGTGAAATACGAAAGATACTCTCTGATCCTTGAAAAGAGAACGGAAGAATTCGAGTGTCATCTATTGTCGAGTACGAAAGCTGATATTTGCCTTGAAGTTCGTAAACCGTTTTTATGACAATAACCTCCACTCATAAAGGCAACATGAGGCTCTCAACTCATTTAGTAGTCAAACCAATGCTCACAGTCTGGGTCACGAAAAGGACATTGCCAGGCAAAGAATTCATAATCTTCTATGTGTCGTTGGGCATCAAAGGTAGGGTCATCGATAAACGGAATAAATGGCATGTGGGGCGAGTCATCCCCGATGTCAATATTCCGGCCTAATGGTGTACAAATCTCGTATGGAGAGTGAGGCTTCAAAGGGCGCTTGCATCGCATGGTGATAGCCGCAATGGTGGTCGTTTTCGGTCCACCACGAGTGGTGTAGTCAATCGAGGTGAAGGTTTCCCCCTGGACGTCTGATGCACGAGCTTTCTGCACAGACAATTGCTTGAACGAGGACTCTATACCGTGAGAGTCGTTTGAGGTGAAAGACGCGTCTGGCGCGGCAGAACGAGCCAATGAGCGTAGGATTTCTAGACAGTAGTTCTGTTCCCAAGAATAAAAGTCTTTCCACGCGTTTTCGTACACAGTCGCGACGAGTTGTGAATGGTCATGAGGCAAAGAAACCTCTGCTGAAGCTGCACTGGCCATTCATATGTATCCAATGCGAAATGGTGAGGAGAAGAACAATCTTTAGCCGGAGTTAACCGAAGGAACAATAATTCGCCGCCCACAAGACCACGACTACATATACACAGGGATTCGTGTAACACAGTTAATTTATAAGGTTACACGTGTAGAAGATCCAAATCGACCAACTTTCCGAGTAATATCTATTAGTACTCTAATGACTTTACCAACGATGTCAAATTTATCTCAAAAACTTGGACTTTACTTCTTCCCCTTCGTTTTCTTGCGTTTTGCGGCAACAGTAGATGTCGGTGTAGCGGAGGTATTCCCCACTGTTTCAGAGGAGGAGCGTGGAGGGGCAACTTCTCCGCCCTTGGTAGCGTGACCTGGGGTTGGCGTAGCATTGCGCGAGGGTTTATGAAGCAAGTTGATGAGGACGGAAGCAATACTTCCCGACAGGATAAACATAAGCCATCGCGGGACCAGCACCATGACATTGTAAATCTTGGTTAACGCGAACGCAAGGTAATCAACAATCCACTCGCTGTTGACAGGTCAGCAAGAAACGAAAATGCGCGGAGAAGAAGCTTCATTACCGTTCTCCCCCTGGAGCCCACACCGAGGACCATGGAGGTGTGTGCATCCATTCCTCATTCTTCAGGAAGTTGCGCAATGCGTCCGCCCTAAGCCTCAGTTGACCTGGTCTGTAGAAGCGCAGAGTACGACCACGATCTTTCAGGACCACAAGGTAAGGTGCACTAAGTCGTTAGATCAGTTTGCGTTCAACCCCAAGATAGTGAAAATTCCTTACTTCCATACTGACCACTTTGTGGTGATTCCAGTGACATTGAAATAGTCGATGCGACCCCAGCGAACATTTGGGAGGTCATTTTCAACGATACTCTCATTGAAGGCTGCGTCAAACATTTGGTCAACCATTAGTGAGATCCCGTCTTGCCTTCCTGTAGTGACAGAACTGGGATAATTTGTGAGAATTATGTGCGATAAGCAAAAGGTTAGGTATACATCACAATCATCCAGGTCCTATCTTGCTCCTCTTGCGCATTTAGAGGCTCATTGAGAATTAATTCGTGGTAGTTGTCGTCCGTAATCAGAGGAACTCTACTATCCCAGACCTTGGTGTGCTCGATTGCAGACTCCAAGCGTTCCGTGATATTGATTCCAAACTTGGAGAATACGGAGACCGCTACAGACGACGAGAGAATATTGGTGATATCGAAAAGTTCGGAGATTCCTTTAGGATTTGGTCGTTGTGGTGCAACCTTCACAGGTGTATCCTGAGGTATGCCACCCTTGGCGGGTGTTGGCTCTGGATTTGGAATCGGTTGACCAGGGGCCCAGCCGGCCGAGAAGTACTGAGCATTTGCAGATGCGAAGGCCCAGAAACCCAAAGACAGGGCAAAGAGCTTCATGGTAGAAGGTAGAACAGTTTATCTCGGTCCAACCAGTGACAATAGTGACCACGGCGCGTGTGATCGTGACTTTCACGCTCAACCGCGCGCCTTCAATTCTTGTTTGACTACGACCATCACCATCTCGTCAATCTTTCTGGCTCTCTACTTTTTTGGGCACAGACTGCCCGTGCGCTGACTGCTCAATTCACCGTCGAGGGCTTTTCTAGATCGTCAAAATTCTGCCACGTCGTCATCATTCTTGACGTGGTCAGTTTGGTCAAATGGCAACGCCGTGGCTTCATATGTTGTGCGGAATCGTGTTCGCCTTGTATACAATTCCATTTGCGGTGTCCGCCCCTCAAGATGGTGGTTCTATTTATGCTCAAGATTCCTTCACACATGTCCTAACCTCTTGAACAGTTCCCTCTGCTGCCTCGTTCTACGTTCCATCCATTCCAGGCATCACCCAAGACCCTAACAATCCTTTACAAATCTTCTCAGGACACCTCCTAGCGGATCCAAACGCCAGTCAGGCCTCAAATACTGATGTCATTTCTCATTTGTTTTTTGTCATGGTCAAGAATCGGCGCATAGGTGACAAGAGACGACTTATGTTTTGGTTCAATGTGCGGCGTAATTAAGACGTGTAGATGCTGAATTCTAACCTTTGTAATGTTCCAGGGTGGGCCTGGTTGTTCTTCATTCGATGGGCTGATGATGGAGGTTGGGCCTTGGAGAATGGATGGCAAAGGTGGTTTCAAGGTTCAAGAAGGCGGCTGGGAAGAATACACAACAATGGTTTATGGTGTGTTTCCCTTTGCTCCTGCCAAGATGCTAATTAAAATCATGCCAGTCGACCAGCCGGCAGGAACTGGTTATTCGTATACAGGCACAGACCGCTATGTTCACACTATGGAAGAAGTAGGTTTTAATCGTTGTCCATACTGGTACAGACTCTAATGCGTTCATAGGCATCAACACAATTTTTAGAGTTTCTGCGCAACTTCTACAAGGTGTTCCCAGAATACAAAAACGTCGACGTGAGGCTCAGTGATTGATCTTCTTACAATGAAAATCTCATTGCAACTATAGACGTATATGGGAGGCGAAAGCTTTGCAGGGCAGTGGATCCCCTACTTTGGTCAGGTCTCATAACCTATCGCATGTGCTCTTCATTCACATATCATCTAGCTGACGCCATGTTGAATTCCAACATGGGTGTCCCTCTTCTCGGAGTCGCTATCGGAAATGGATGGATAGATCCAAGACGACAGTACCCAACATACATAGACTTTGCAGTGAAAGTTGGCCTTCTTGAAGACAAAACCGATGTTTGCATTAATATCCTGCTTACAATTCTCTGCCTGACGCATATAACAGGCCTGGAAAGAGGCAAAGAAGTACAGCGATAAATGCCAGGCTGCAATTGATAAAATCAAGGATCATGAACCAATGCAAGTCGCGGGATGCGAGCGACTTCTCATGGACGTCGTGAAGAATCAAATGAAAAAGTATGTTTTTCCCCTTTATCTGCCTTGCTTTTTTTTACAATGCACGTCATCCAGAGAAAATGGCAGAGACATGTGCCTAAACATCTACGATATACGATACCACGACACAATGCCTGAATGTGGCATGAACTGGCCGCCAGACATCCATCCTATTACTCAGTTTCTTGGTGTATGTACTATATATACCCATTCTCTCACCATTCTAAACAAGACGCATAGCGTAAAGATGTTGTCCAGGCACTTCATGCGACTGCACATCCTGGTTCATGGATTGAATGCCGTGGTGGCGTTCATCAAGCATTCCACGAAAAGTCCGAGAACGCGTCTATCACTGTTATTCCCCAAGTACTTTCGAAGATACCTGTCCTCATCTTTGCAGGTGACCAAGATCTCATTTGCAACTACGTGGGACTGGAAGCCATGATTAAAGACATGACCTGGAATGGGGCGACGGGTCTTGGGGTTCGTTTTATACTCTCTCTGGACATTCAGAGGCTGACCTTTGCAATATCGTTTTTTAGACAGTGCAAACACAGTCATGGAGTGTGAACGCCACGCCAGCAGGCACTTGGGTTACCTCGCGAAACCTCACGTATGCCAAGGTTCATCTGTTCACTCCTGGTAACAAGCATCCGCTGATCACTCTATTAGATCTTCAACGCATCACATATGGCGCCCTACGACCTCCCTCACGTTGCGCACGACATGATCCTGCGCTTCATGGGCTTCAATTTCTCTGCTGTGTTTGATGGTTCTGGTAGAATTCCAAGCAGTCTTGGGGACATTAAAAAACCTGTTATAGTCGAGGAAGCTGAAACCAAGCCTACTACTGCACCTGTGTCTAGCAAGACGCCAGAGCAGGACAAGGCTATGTGGGAAGGTGAATAAATAATATAACCCGACGTGCCCATCCTGTGATCGCTAACTCAAATCTGCAGCATACTATAACGCAGGTTCTGCTGCCTTAGTCCTCATCCTCATTTTCGGGGGTATAGGTACTTTTGTCTGGTGTCGTATCCGCCGCCGACGGGCAAGCACCGTCCATCTTCCAGTGAACCGTAACGAAGAAGAGAGTATACCTTTGACGCAGAGCAGGCGCATGGACGAAGGCGACGATGAAGGCGCTGCAGAAGAAGCTCGGGGACACTTTACCGATGGCAATGGGATAGAGCGACGCAATAAAGGGAAGGGGCGTGCGGTTGAGCCGGAAGTACATGAACCTCCAATCTTCGATGTGGGCGATAGCGATGAGGAAGACATACATCACATTACGAAATAATAGTTTGTATAATCATTGTTCCTTTATTTGTCGTCGATTTTTAACATGGACATCGACATCCAGATGTAACAGAATACTAGACTTTCAGGATGACGAGATGGTGGCAGTTTTTTTCGATTAGAAATATGTAAACTATATTATTGAAAAGGGTTGTTGTCTATCAGCAAGTCGCGGGAACGCATTTGTCTGCGCCAACACGACCATCTGTTTCTCGTGGCTGATATATCCTCGCATATAGCCTTTGTAAATCATATTCGCCACCAAGCACTCGGCCTCTTCCGATGATGATTCGATACCTGAGATGTTAAGGGATGAAGTGAACATAGATACAGGGATCCGAGTGCTTTTCTCTGTCGCGACCCATCTATAAATAATAATGAATATGAATCAGCAGAAGAGAGGAAAGAACCTACACTCTGCGAAACAAGCCTCGCACGCAGAGTTCCCTCGCCTTTTCGAGGGTTAGCCATAGATTTAGATCGACGAGCTCACGCTCGTATTTTTCTAGAGCCCAATCGAAGCCTGCGAGGTTACCAACCTGAATTGCCTTGATAAACGGCGAATAAAGTTCGTTTAGAATAGGGAATCGTTGCAGGAGTTCTGGGGACGGTAGGTGACCCTTTAATATGCGCAGTGGAATTAGATAGGTAAGGATGCGCCTGGAAGGAAAGTTGATAGACGGTAGATAGGTGAAAGATATGCAGCCCACTGTTGATTGCCATGAGCTTTGGTGTGGCAGTTGTAGAATGCAAGAGTTAGCTCTTGCTCAGACTATGGGTGTAGACAGTCAATTTCACGTTCCAAGAAGGTGTAAGAGTGACTGACTTTGGCATAGTCTTCGTTGAGGAAACTTATCATTCCTAGATAATATCTGTATGTAACCTTTACAAAATCAGCCAAAAGAACATCATCTAGGTGGAAACTACGAACTTGATGTGATCGAGGGTAGAGAGAAAGTGCAGGAATATCTGTATTGGCGTCGAGAGCGCGTAGAATGTTCTTGGACAGTGATATTCGTTTAACCTAGGGGCTGTTAACAAAGCCATAGAGATGGTGAAAATAAGCCTCACCTTGAAGTAGCATTTGAGAACGAGGCCCACTACGTAGTAAATTCCCCATTTTCGGGATTGATCAGGTGGTGATGTCCTTAAAAAGCATAACTTAGAAAGTGCGGGGGAAATTTTATACCAATGTACGGAAATACCTGTCAGTCATGCAATTACCGAACGCCTTAGCAATGGTTCGTGCTGCCTCCTCCATGCATTCACTCTTCTGGTTATTGTATTTGGCGTGGTGATCTGCCTGTGAAATCATGAGATACGAGGCTAGACACACGAGAAGAACGTGGCAGTTACGTCGAAAGCAAGATCTCGCAGGTCACGGAGAATTGAGAAAAGTGCTGGTAGCGTCCAGCCACGGTTCTCTGTGAAGAAGCGGAAGAATAGACTGTTTCATTTCGCAGTCTCAACAAAACAAAATCGAGAAGAAATTAGATATCAAGGACTCACGAGACGAGCTGCGAATGTTCTTTAAACGCCTCTCCATGTCTTCGTTTCGCTATGTGTCCGCAGGTGAGCACATACTGAATCGCAATCTCATCCCAGGGACTTTGCATGGATCCTTCATATAGTCTGAACATAGGTCGCTGCGGCAAGTTATCAGACTTGGTGCTGAGCACACGTTAAATCGAAAGACCTCCGCACCACCGGATTTCTGAACTCCTTGAGAAGATCTTTCGCGTGAGGACTTGTAGGACGAAGAAGATAGGCAAGATTTGGGCCGTTCTCTGCTATAATAGTGTCGTTAAGTTGGGTCATATAGGACATCATATCCATCGGCATTTTGGCGCTCAGTGATCGTCGGAAGTGGGAAGACAAGCAAAGGTTCGGAGTTGAAATCAAACTCTGACGAAGACCATCAACATTCCCCGAAGCTGAATCTTCAGCGATGCGCTGAAGGGCTGAAAGCTCAGCATTGCATTGCCAGGAAGAAAGTAACGTTTGGGGGGTCTTTTCTGGAAAATTTTTCATATAAGCTCTGGAAATCCCTATCAGGCCTATGGCGATAATACGTAGTACTCTGCTTCATCACCCAACCTTACGCGCACGGTTTGCCTCTCCTGCTTTGCTCATTCTCTAAGCATGCACTGGCCAATTTGAAAAACCCTGCCCCTTTCCTCTGGAC
>JABAJW010000032.1:0-12775 GCA_018855395.1 Arthromyces matolae | reverse complement strand
CACGTAGTAAATTGAGAATCTTCTGCCAGTTTTTTATGGCAGCGCTTTCTTGAACAGGCTTTAGGAGGCATGGATACGCAAGTAAAAGGCAACTACCAGGTAGGTACAATGCACATTGGACAATAAACCCATGTACACGTGATACATTATAAAATTCAGGGTCGGTGGATGAACAAGTGAACACCTTTGTTACAAAGTCTCTGTCAATCTTCGCAAGTATCGCAGAGCTGTAGCATTGGTATCTGAGTGCAAGAGTACCACATTCCGAGTCTAGAGATTGTCATTGCCGCCTACCGGGAACCTTTGTGGATGCTTGGTTTGTGGGTACACTGCCCATACTACTTTTCCTGATGCAACAAAAGGGCAGTGAAATTTTCCCGGTCGTTAATCGTCTTTATTTGTACGCAGGGTATGCCGTGAATAAATTTTTGAATGCAGGGTTACACGCGTTAGCCTAATTAGGGGACGCGTTTGTTTGGCGTCTCATAACAATTACATCATCTTGAGATAAGATAAATACTGTCGTCGCCATCGCTCGCCATTCTGTGTTTCTCTTGTTGCTCTCATGGCCCTTCAACCATCTCTTCGCCCTCTCGTCGTTGCTGGCTCCATTGACGCGCCGCACACGCTCGACATCTTCTGTAGGTTCCTCATTGAAGCCCTTGACGCGTCACTGATCTGAGGTCATTGCTATCAATGCACAGTGGACTATGTCTGCCCCTTCAGGTAAATCACCTCAGATCAAGGCGTTCCTCCCATTGATTAGTCGCTAGCGCGAAGATAGCCCTGGTCATCGATGGTGTCCTCAAGCCTCTGTTCGAAAGTGGAGGTAAATACGAGGGCAAAGTCAAAGCTATCGTCCGTTTGCAGGTTCAGCCTTGGCATGCAAGTTCTACATTAACTCACGAGTCTGCCTTGGCTGTGAGTTCAATCCTTGATCTAGTTATTCAAACTTGCCTAACTCAGAAATAATCACTAGGTTGTTAGGGCCTCCCCTCAGCACTTCTGGGGATACTCTCTTCTGGTGTGTCGGCTCAGCCTTGGATTAGCATACGTCTTCGTAGGTCTGATACCTATTTATCTAGCTCTTTAAGAACCAAGGCGATTACTTTGATATCCCATCCTCGACTCTGACGCCTCTTGAAATTCGCGAAAACCTCGCCAAGCTCGCCGCGAAAGTTATCCCTGCTTCTGCCGTCGAGGAATTCAGAGAGCTCCTCAAGCTCAAGAGCACTCCCAACGGTGGCAACGCCGTGACTGACGATCTGAAATACACCAGTGAGTTAACTTTTCCTCGACAATGATCAACGATGTTTGACGTCATTCGTTCGTCCTTTGCAGTCAAGTTCTCGAGGCAGAATGGTATCCACGTCTCACCAACCGTACTTTGGGACGGGCTTGTGGCGAACGACATCTCTAGCAGTTGGGGTGTCAAGGAGTGGTCCGAGTTTTTGGCAGCCAAAGTCAAGGTTTGATTACAGAATGGACATGAAACAGACATTTCTAGATACACGTAGAGTCGTAATATATCTACAAAGGTCGAGATTGATTCCGTAAATTTCATAAGCACAAAAACCCAGGGAGACGTTGGACAGGTGACCTGCTCACATTGCATAGTAGGCATAAACCGGCAGCCCAGAGAACAAATTATAGAAGGTCTATGAAGGATGGAAATCCTAGAGAGTATTAGTAGCTGTGTTTTGTTGAACTTGGTGGTACACGTGTGAAGCGAGATAAGTTATCAGTGAGCACATGCCCACGAAGGCTGTGTGGGTGGTCCATCGCTAATGATAACCTCGGTGTATTTTCTCATCAGCAAATGGGTTTCGCGAAGTGGACGGTGAATGCTTGTGTCCAGAGGTAGGGCTCGATAGTGGAGGGCTGAGAGGTGGGGCTGAGCTTTCTAATGGAGAATGGGGTGAGGAAGTGACGATGGTCTGCACTGGGCCAACCGCAAATCCCATGGTGGCCTTGGGGTTCATTGATTCAAAGTCAAGCTGTGCACCAATTTTGAACAGATCGTTCTTGTACACTCGTTGATAGATGTATGAATCTTGAACTGGGTAAGAATGGGTGTCGTTAGAGGGAGTGTTGACAAGTGACTTGAGCCATATACGCAAACGGTGGGAGGACCCGGCCGGGACGGAATTTATTGGTACTGAGCTGACATATTACTTACGATTAAAATTAGATAGAGGAAGTTGAAGGAAAACGACAGACTAGATGAGGAATGTAACCGTGCGAGGATCTCCATCTATGCGCAGCTTTAGGTCTTCAAAGAGGTTGCCGCCCACCCCATTCGAATCATAGTCGATGGAATAGTCGTACAAGTTTTCGTTCACACGTTGCCACCTGTGACAAGCAAGGAATGGAGGACAAAGTGCCATAAGCGGATATATCGTAGACATGGGAACAAAAAGAGAAGCCCTGCGCACCTGCAGTTGAAGCTGACTAGAGCACGGCCCACATAGCCGTGATAGAGCTGCGATCTCATCTCGACATTCTTCAAGATCATGATAGAGGTCTGAGCCACCGAGTAAAAATCGAGGTCCTTCCCCACCCAAAGCTCGTCGTCGGCAAAAACCCGGTGATCCACTCCTTTGACGCGCAGCCAGATTCGGAGGCAATACAATGAACCTGCAGGTATGCTTGACTTTCCAGGATAAACACTGAACAGAATGGCGTCGTAAGGGATTTGTGCAAAAACTTCTTGCCAAGATGGTTCGGTGCTCACAAAACAGCGAACTCCAGGGTCCGTGGGTCGACTGCAAGTCTGAGTATGGTTGGCTCGCACAAAATCCGTTCAATCCCGTTGACTTTTGTTGACAGGCGAAACGTGTATTTTCCTGGTGCTGATGTTCCAGAGGAAGGCTCTACTCTGGGTTCACTTGTAAGTGGACGTCATACTCGACAATCCGACAAATGGACATACGAGATGCGAAATTCCATTGGAGTATTTCCTGCGAGAAGTCTATAAGTATAAAGATAGCGTTCTCGTCGATGGAAATTAGTATCATGTCGCGGGGTGCTGCATGCAATGTGCCGTTCAAATCAGACAACGAGGTTGAAAAAAAACATGCCCGGACCTCGATGTTGGCCCAGATTCTTCCGAAGAATGCCAATGCACACTCCTACTCCCATTGCTATTACTGTTAGGGATTAGACGGTGAGAAAGTGTTGGAGACCACCTATCGATGGAAGATCACCTTCTATTGACTGTGGTTTCGTAGTCCGGACATAGATCGCGTTTACGAGCTGGCTTCATCTCTTGATTAGAGTACGTCAGAACGGGAGACATAGAAGTAGAGTCTTCGCGTTCGGTGGTCGTGAAGGCATGGAATCAAGTTCCTTTCAGAGTTTAGTGCTTTTTTAGTGATGGCTGGACTCAGCCTGCAGGTCATGTGGATGTAATTCGAGCACAAGGTCATCACAACAACACAGGTTAAACATCAACATCATCCAGATCATCAAGCAAAAATGGACAGCATTAGTGGGTATTCAAAAAATAAACGCCCAAGATGGTGTCTGTTGTATAGGTGTTTTCAGATCATGGTTTATCTATCTCGTGGTCATCCATCTATCACCTTGCAAGGCTGTGGTCGTTCGTTCATGAGCGAGGGAACAGAACACATAGAAGAGGTAAATTCTTTGCGGAGGGTTTCACATCTGACTGCTGAGAAATGTACGTTTATTAGGTGGCTTCGGGATGATGTGTGCGTGGCCTTCTACAGGGACCTTGTGTTCTCGTGAAGCAATTACAGTGATGCTGAATTGGATTTTTTGGATGGCTCTATAACAAATTTACTCCGACTTTCCCTGGAGGATGTTGTTCAGTCAGAGAGAAAAAAAGGAACGAAATTCAAAACTCACCCTGATTAGCGCGTAAATACCGTATACTGTTCCAACTGAGCTTGCAGTGAAGATAGCACCGTAAACGCCTTTACACACATGTCATAAGTCGAATAGAGCTTCAAGAAAGACTGGTACTGACCGAGGTAGAGACCTGAGCGGGGCAGACGGTACATGATCTTCCTTGGGTCATTCTATACGAATTTTAGTCTGTGACCAGATTTGAACAAAGGTGCTCCATTACCTGGATGGCCCTTTGCCTCTCGAGGACGCGGTTGGGCTCTATATACATGGTCAGCAGCAGTAATTAGCCAGAGATAGATACACACTGTTATAAAGGGGAGAGAGGAACAACATGGTGAATTGGAGAGAGTTTCTGTGTTGAACGATGAGGGAAAGCGGGAGGTTGCGGAGTTTGTTTCACTTCCGATTGCCGAAAGCCGAAGTCTGTGATCAACGCCAAACTTAACGAGCATGCATCATGGCTGACCGCGTCCGTGTTAGAGTATGTCCGTCATTCTTCTCCTCATTGCTGCCGTTGTCGTACTCACAAGCCCTATATCAGGGTGTCAGTATATTCAGGCCTATCGTATACGGCAACACCGCCGTTGTTTTGACATCAAAAGAGCGCGAGTCTTTGCCTTCACCAGATCATACACACAAATGGACCGTTGCTGTCCGTAGCGCCGCATCTGCTGAAAATTCTGACCAAGTTGGTGGCGCAGACGATCTCAGCTATTTCATAAAACGCGTAACCTTCAAACTACATGATACATACCCAAATCCAACACGAAGTATGTTCATCTTATATTATCATGAACAAATCCTTTTCAACTGGTCTATCAGATGTTGACAAAGCTCCCTTTGAAGTCTCGGAAACAGGGTTTGTACTCTTTACTCTATTTCTTGTGTTCCCACTCATCGTTCCCCGTAAAGATGGGGCGAGTTCGACATCCAGATTCGAATCAACTTCATCGCAGAAAGTGGTGAAAAAGCTATCGTAGTCTATCACCATCTCAAGCTACACCCATGGAACGCGACTGGAGAGCCTGAAATTCCCCCATTGGAGCAAGCTATCCTAGCTGGCCCTGTGCACTCCTGGCAATACGACGAAATCGTTTTTCACGACCCATTTCAAAATTTCTTGAACATCCTCACCGATCATCGTGTTACCCATCTTCCCAAGAGCAAACGCAAACCAGTTCCCTTCCATTTGGCCCATCCTGCTTCCCTCGAAGCTTCCAAGGGTGGTACCCCAGAGTTTACATCTCAGATGGAAAAGGAGGAAGCGGAACGACTTGAAGCTGCACGACAATCAGTTATGGCGGAGCAGGAGAAGTGGAAGGCCATTCTGATTGAAAAGGAAGACGAACTCGAAAACCATCGAAAACAGCTTGCCGCAACACCACAGCAATCACAGTAGATTTCCGTGTAGTTTGTGTATTAACTTTGTCTGTATGTACTGTAGTAATAATAGTAAGAAGTGATATATGATAAAGCAACGTTCTCTCAGTGCCACGCTGCCCATCCTGGGTACATTCTGGCCTGTAGAACAATCAGCTATGAAGCAAGGCCAAGTACGTATCATGTTACCCACCAAATTGAAATCATCAGTAGCCTCCTGGATCAGCATCTGAACCAGATTACTGGTCGAAATCTCCCTTTCTTGCCTCTCCTTGCTTGTTGAGTAGATCCCCTTGAGCTTCTTTTCGATGGGATTGAGAGCGTTCTTCGCCAACATTCGAAGGTCAACAGAAGCTTTGACCTGATTCCTACTTCTAGTATGTTCCTGACGCAAAAGTTAGCGCTCTCATCTCCTCTAGCACAAAGAAAGGACAAACCAGCTTTCGCTTTTCGTCCTCCCATTCTACTAGGGGATCATGGATGAATGCATCAAGAACGCTCATAAGCGAATCCTTGTGGTCTCGAAGAAGCTGCATGGTTACTTCACATGCAATTCTAAAAACACCTATGCGCTGGAGTATAAGTAAAAAAGAACGTTCCACGAAAAAAACCTCTGACCTTCTACACCAGTGACACCTAAACCATCGATCATGTTAGGAGTTAACCTGAATGGTACCCGCTCTGGCGTTTCCAGGGTCTTTCCCTACAAACTACATGAGCAACATGCAGGTGTAGGGCAGATTGATGAAAACCTTCTCAAAGAGACAATTGAAGTCGACATGAACGACATCACCATTAATGGTGTCAAGAAGGATGTTTTCACAATGTCGATCTCCGAGGCTATTAATGGGGCTTAATCAAGAACTGGTAGAGTGGCTATAAAGACCGTACCCGATAATGAATCCCACCATGGACATTACAGCAGCCGTTCGACCGTATGAAATGCGACTTGCAAGCCATGCAGTGGGTTCAGGGAAAGTTTCAATGAACCAGTCGTGGAATACTGGCGGAAAACTAGCGACTGGAAGTTTAGTGGTTATTTAATGGATAGAACTGACATACGAGGGAAGTATCTTCGTTCTGTAGATATGCACGGCTTCTTTATCCTTTTTCGTCGTTTTGATTTCTGCAAACAGCTGGTTCATCTCGTTGGTCTGCAAAGAGTTTAAGCAGGAATCACTTCCACAGGTAGCAGCAACATACCCAAGTGCGAATACGTCTCGCCTCGTAATATTTGACAAGGACCGGACGGATTGGTATAGTGTTTGGTACCCATTGAATGAATCCACACTCTTCATTGAGCGTCACAACACCGTAGGTTCTAATATCTATAATCGGAGAATGTGAGCGCGAAAATCGAGAAACGTGTCGAATACTCACGAAGTTGCCTCCGACGCGACTCTGAAGTTGCCTTGAGCAGTTTGTTGACGATGGCATTGAAGTCCATCAAACGCGCATCTTTTCGAAGGTCATCCTTCGGCTTTCCGAGGAACATGTATATTTGGCCATTGCTCCCTTGGATAGTAATCTTTCGAGGTTTGGCAAGCGAACGCATGATTTCGATCTCGTCAAAAAATTCTGAATATTTATCAGTGAGTCGTCGAGGCCGGGGAAATTTGCACTCACTTTCAAATGTTGGAGCATTCAGGGGAAATGGTTGATGGTTCGACTCAGCGGACGATGTAGGAGGAAGGCTTGCAGTCAGGGACTCTTGCAATGGAATTATGAGAGGCGATTTCCCTAATTCCGCCAGACGTTTGAAGCTTCTCATTGAAAGAGTTTTCTTGTCATCATCAATGGGGTAGTCACACAACTTGAGCAGTTCGTTTGTCATTGCAAGACACTGACGAACGAGCTCAGGAACTTCGTTTTTTCTGTTATTGGGGTTGCTCTAATACGACACGTGAGGTTAATGAGGTCGAAAAGTCCACAAAATTAAGTACCTGAAGTTGTGATAGAATGGATTTCCCCCGTTGCTCTCGATTGGATTTTGTGGACTTGACAACGGATGTGAAAAGCCACAGAGCTTGCTTGGGATACTCTTGCAAGACGTGGACGATAAGCCTTGAAAGATGCGTATATACCTCTGGGTTGGAATGCCCTACACGAGAAACGATCTGAGGGAAGGCGGTATACCACTTTTGATGCTACCGGTCAGATCCGTCCATGTCGTGTTGAATGGAATAGAACACACTTTGTAGGCAGGACAGTCAAATATGGACATTGCAACATTTTCGTTGAGCCTTTTGAAGACTTCGGATCCAGCTATCGTCCTATCTTCTCCAAGGTCCAGCCAGATAGTTAAGAGACGCGGAACAGTTTGATAAACATATTTGGATCCGAATTTTATAGCTTTTGCGAACGATCGCACAGTATAGAGCTTCATTCTGACGCCGCTGCAAAAAGATGAGAAAATGGATAGAAAAAAAAATGAGAGATACTTACCGATCGGCTTGTTCAACTGCTGACAAACTCTTGAAGCACTCGTCATGAAAACGGCCAAGGTGAAAATGGGCACTCTCCCAGCTACAGCAAAGATTTAAGGAAGTGATACATATAGGGGAAGGATCGAGACGTACTCCGGTCGCAGCTGCGTCGCGTCTTGATAAATTTTGAAGATGGGGTTTATTTCAAACCTGTCGGATTCGTTCATCCACCGAGCTCGAAGTACCTGGGCCTACTTACTAGATGTAAACGTGGATAAAGCACTAAATCTAGATGTTGCTTGCCTTGGCTTTCATGTCTTTTCTTGCGTCATCGTCCCCAGTGAGGTCCACTACATCATTCGGCTCATCCAGCATTCCAAGTGACTTCATGGAGTTCTCTAGTTCCGTTAATGCCCGCAGTGGCTCCCCCAGCGCCTTGGTAAGCTTTGCACTCTCAAAGAAAGAGAAACGGGTTTTATTTTGAGTCGCTTGAAGCATAGCGGTGTATGCCGTCTGCCAGTGTCCCGCCTTTCGAGCGATCTTAGCACTAGTCAACCAAGATTGGCCATGTTCTACGGCGAGTATTTGACGAGGTATGGGTCTAACAAGGCAATGAACAAGTAGACGCGTGGCGAGTGAAAGAATACTTACACAAGAGAAAAAGCGGTTCTACGTAGACTTAGAATTGGCTCCCGAATGCGATAGGTGGGTAGAGTGGATTCGAATCGCGCGGAAAGCTGTTCAGATAGCTTTGCCAGAGCCTCATTACGTCGTCGTTGAGATAAGCCCTGCGAGCCAGATGGTAGTTGGTTTAGGACACCATGTATCGTTTCCAATTCACGCAGAAGATGGAGGTCCAGAACGGATTCGTAAGACCTGCGATATCCCCTAATACCCGCTGCCGTTATAGGAGCGCCTAGAACTGAACGTGCTGCAGATATGGACGTCGATATCACCTCAGGGAGACCTTCTCGCATGGCAAGAAGGAGTCGGGCCAATACAATGGGGGATGTCTGGGAAGATGTGTTTTCCACCATAGTTTGGACTTCATCCCACGCACCCACGATCCAAGCGCTCTCAGCCTGAAATCCGGCTAGAGCAGCTTCCCATTGTGGGTGTCGGATTAAAACGCCCTTGACGTGTGTCCTCAAAGTATCTACAGAAGATGAAACGTTAGTGGAAGTAGAAGGAGACTGAATCAAATGCAAACACCATAGTGTCCAAGGTTACGCAAGCAGCGAAGGAGACCAATGTGGAAATCAACGTTGTCTGGAACCTGTTGGAGCCGCACCTCCCAACAACTCTGAGCAGATGTCCATCGGCCAGTGCTTTCATGCTGTCGTATCTGATGCTCTAGGGACGGCGACATGATTAACGTGGAAACACCTTCCATTCCGTCTGGTTCGTCAAGATGGGAATATATCTCATGCAATCGTTCGTAATAAGCAGGTAGGTCCGGGTTATTTCGTGCTTGTTCTTGGAGTGCAACTATTTGTCGCTCGAAGCTCATGAGCGAACGCGCATAAGCCTTGCATTTGAAGGCAGCCTTGGCTATCAGGTTTTGATCGATGCTAGAAAGGATTGAGTCAACTCGCAGCAGTTGCTCCTCTAACTTTGTGTCGATTTGATGATCACGAGAGCGCTTGCTTTCGCTTTTCTTTTTTGTGATGCTTTGACGCACCACCCGTACCCATTTGTTAATATGATCCATAATCATGAACACAGCCTGACGCGAATTAACACAAGAACATCGAAGAAACATGAGCCATACCTGCGCGCTGAGGAGCTTTTTATCCGGATGGGAAGAGCTCTCTGAATTGATTTGATCTTCCAAAACAGTTTTAAGTTCAATGCGAATGGCTTCAGCGTCGTCATCGTGTCCAGATATGAGGATATTGAGTACCAAGTGAGGAAGAATATGGTATGCCACGACCACGTCTTTGTTTCTGACTGTCGGAGGAAACGAATCGAAAATTCTGCGTGCCATCGGCCCAGAGGCTCTGTCTATTAGATGACAGGTCCATATTTGAATCCACTCTCTGTACGTGGATTGGGTAGGATAGACAGGGTGCTCCGTTTGGACTGTCGGGGAAGGGTGGAATGAATACTTCGAGTCAAGTAGGGAAATGAGGGTTTCAACAACATGCTTGGGTAGACTCTTCCATCTATTTCGTGTTTTAGCCGTGGGAGGACCTCCATTTCCGGAGACAACCAGAGATGAGGTGAAGTGACACACTCTCAATAATTCCTGGAGAGTGAAACCCAAGTATCTTTGGTAAACGACATCGTTTGTTGCTCGGAAAACGCCGACAAGGAGATCGCGGATGAGATGCATTGCAAATATGATAGCTTCTTCTTCGTCTTCAAAGTTATCCAAAACAACCATACTTGGATCTTTAACGGTTATTTCGAGCCTATCAGGATCCAGCGCACCAAGGATGCCAATACATTCGAAGGTCAACAACCTCAGGGGCTCTGTGCCATCACCATCTCGGCATGCCAAAGCGATCAAGGTTGTCATAATTTGTCCAACCAACGGGTCAAATACGTCTCCCGAGGCCAATTGATGAATAGGCTTTGCCTGGGCCTCCAGGAATGTCTTTAACTCGCCGACTGACAGCAACGCAACTGTGAGATTGTCGCTCGTGCAGTGATTCAAGATCCGCTGGAGACGGTCTTTGGTGGTCCACTCCTGTCGGGAAGCTTCCAGATGAACTGCAAGGTGCTGAAGCTCAGGTAGACTTGACAAGTCAACGACGTCGTCCAGATGCTCTTCAAGTTGAACGCCAATCTCAAGGATGAGATATTCCAAAGACCGTAGAGCAAGATTGCGAGCGTTTGCATTTAGTTTTGCCCATGAAGATATGAATGCTGCAGTAGTTGGTCCGACAAAAGGCTTGATTTCGTCAGGCTCCAGCATAGTCAGGAAGACTTGCCAGGTTTCAAGTGTGACTTCGGACAATTCCTCCACAAGAATCATTGTTTGAAAGGTGGACATATACTATTCAGTTCGGTGAGAATGAATCCGAAACGGTAAAATGTACAAGAACCTGAGGTGCATAATCGCTTATGGCTTTGCCCACATGGCGTGCTAACGCACCCATGCTCCGCAGAATAAGTTGTTTCCTTTCAGTCGATACCTTGACTTTGACTTCTTGTAGAAAATCGCTGAGCTGAGAAAAAACACCGAGGGTATGGGGCTTGAGAAAGGTAGCAAGATCCTGAGAATTTTCTCGTCCTTTGAACGCCATGGCTTGCTGGAATTTTTGCAACGCTGCGAGAGCCTGTATGTGATAGGAGAATGAATTTAAAACATGCTGGTAATAGACAAAAAACGGACAAAATTGGCTTTTTCCGGTTGACCAAGGTTAATGATAATTTCGGCGAGAATTTGAACTTGACAGCTTTTCAACAAGTCTTGAAGCGTCACTTTCACATCCCCTTGTAAATCAGTGGCGACAATTTTCTCAACAAACTCGATGGCTTTGGCCGTCTGCCCGGGACCTTGAAGTTGAAATGCGTATGCCAGGATCAGAGGCGCTTCTTGAACGTACAGAGCAGACACAGAGACATCAAGTATTCGAGCAATGCTCCTAAGGGCCTTTTCGTCACCATTTCCGAATAGTTGAGGGTATGTTAGTTGAGCTGTCATCGAGACGAAGGTGGCGGGTGACATAGCCATAAGGCGGCACGTCTCTGTCAGGAGAGTCGGCTCAGTGTAGGTTCTCGATAGCAGGAACAACGCAACACGGCTGAGATGCCGGCCAAGCGTAGAAAAGAGGCTTTTCCCACTGGATTGTTTGATTGCGTCAATCTTATTGCTAGATTAGTCAAGGAGGAAAAGGATCGAATGTAATGATTTGCCTTTATGTACGCAGATCCCTTTAGGACTGGATTGCGGTTACCAAGTTGGGCTATAAGAAAACATAAAGATTGTCCTACAACTTCCATCTGTTGCGACCTGATCAATTTTTTTTAGTATTTGGTAGAGAGATGAGGAAGCCAAGGAAGACGGACCTTCCAGCCATGCCAACCGTGATGATTAGAGTCTCTTTGATGGGTATATTGACAACGTTAAAAGTGCGATAAAGACGATCGAAGATGACCTCGACATTGAAACCGTTTAGATCCATTGCACGGAGTAGGCCGGCTAAAGCATTCCTAGGGAGGAAGGTCGATGTCGATGGAATCAAGATTGCAAGTTCACGTACCCAGCACTCAGGCGTACACTTCTCTCCTTGTCTTCCAGGCCACGGAATATGATGTTTGCCAATTGATCAGGTCCTTCACTTTCGTTTTTCAATACATGATGCCGGACGACTTTCGCAACGCCAGCAAAAAGAAGTCTTCGTAATTCACTAGATACTTGATTTTCTGGCCAATCGAGAAGATGAACAATTGCTTCCAAAATAGTTGAAAGTGAGCGCGAGGATTTGTCACCGAATGAAGATGAGCACTGAGAACCATCGCAGTGACAAAGTAGACAAGCGAGACTCATCAGCTTTTTAGCAATAGAAAGCCTGGTGTCAAGAGAAGAAGCTACGAGCCTAGAAAATACAGGTGATTAGTCGATCTTGTTTCTCGAAACAGATAAACAGACCGTTGAGTAAAGTGGCTCAAGCGAAGGAGTGCCATGTTAGCGAATTGATCGTCCGACTCTGCGCTCTCCTCTTCATCCGACCAAAAAATGAGATCGGGGAGACACAATTCTTCGACCAAACTGCGAACTTTCTGTGTCCATGTCACACTTATGGGCGAGTCATCCTGCAAAGATTTTCTCCGGTTATCCAGCTGTGACATTACACTGTTTCGGTGAGAACCAAGCTCCAAAGGTGGCAGAATATCGAACATGACATTCAAAACCTCGACATCCATTAAAGGGATATTATTACAAAGAAATTGTAACACCTTGACCTGCGGACTATCATCAGCTTGAGTCCCTTAGTAAAGTGAACACCAACCTTCACTCCTTCCGCAGGAGCAAGCCTCAGGATGTCCAATGTGGAAAGGATATCCATTCTCGAGGCTGGAATGGTTTCCTGGGCTTGCTTGAGAACATTCAATCCAGTACCTTCCGTTTCCGAGATTCGTAACTG
>JABAJW010000031.1:0-35808 GCA_018855395.1 Arthromyces matolae | reverse complement strand
CAAATGTAGAGTTTCAATAAATCGTGCTTTTCACAGGGCTGTCCTCCCTTTTATCATCGTCTGTTTGGATATCTTGTACTGGCTCACTCGTACCAGCACCGTCTCGCTCAGTATACCTGGCACTGCTCAGCTGGCCTCAGCTTCCATCATCAGCAACTTGGATTCCCTCGTTGCTCAATGGTCTTCCCGCCGGTTTTCGTTCTGGACAGGTTTTCTGCCAACCATCCCAACTCTTTTCCTCCCAATCGCCCAATTGAAAGCGGTCTATTCTATTGAGATATCTTTCAGCGGCTGGATACCGACTATACGGTCAGCAGGGGAAACGCACATGGAACGACTCAGTCGACGAATGGATTCGAAGACCAGCCGTATCCAAAAAGTTACCGTGAGTGGCTGTTTGAAATATATCATCAGCTCCTTTCTGACCCGACCTGCTTAGCTTTTTGTATTGGTCCTCGTCCTTTATTATTCGGTGCCTCTGGATAGGACAGTCTTGATCTCGGCTATCTCTCCTCCCGCAGAGTCAAACAACACTGTTAAGAGGATCGTTCCCAACTTCTTCATCAACGCTTTGGCGTTGGTTGGAATGATTCTTCAGATCGTCCTCAACTGGCGTTCGGGGTCTTTCGGAGGAAAGACTAGGACATCCGCTTTTTTGACGGTGGTCTATGACCTGCTCGAACTAGTCATCTTTGTGCCAACAGTCATGGGCAATGTCTCTACCCGCGGCCCACTATCAGTTCAACGTGGTATCGAAATTGTCACTGCTCTCGTCTTGGCCTGTCAGGCCATTATCTTGCCACTTCCGCGGGAAACATCGTATGAAGAACACGAAGAATAATGGTCTTGGGGGATACGAGTGTGACTCGGACAGTGGTATTTACATTGTATTATATGTCAAATTGCAAGCTTGCGAAAGAGGTCGTGAAGTTCAAGGGCGAGGATTGCTGCGGGCAGATCTGGACTTGTTTCCAAAGAGTTGATTCATGTCAAATAATCTAGATGTACTAGATACAGATAATTATATGCAGTCCCAAGGTTAGTCCAAGGTACACCTACAGAATGTCCGATTACAAAGGGTATACATACACTCGCGAGATTATACTTAGAAATCGAGATGATGTGTCTAAAAGAATCCAGCAAAGAAAGAAAGAATAGCAGCCAGCGCCAATCCTGTATGGAAAACAAGCTCTTTGCCGACCCCTAAGGCGCCATTTCCTTGACTACCGGTGCTATTGTTAGTCACAACGATGATCGAGGTCACCGTAAGTGGCGACGAAGTGGTGGGAGTCTGGGGAGAGGAGGTGCCAGTGGCAGCAACCAAGGTGGAAGGTACTGCTGGTGCGTCTGTCGCGGCCTGATACACACGAACATACGCAACGTCCCACCAAGCGTCGTTGTACACGCTGCCATCACCAATAACGTTAGAGATCTGGTTCGGGATCATTAGACCGTGCAACGGATGGGAAGCTTATGATGGGGCGGGAACTTACGCATGTTCCCGAGCATGTTTGTGCGTAGATGTTGGGCACACCAGCCCTGAAGAAGAGACCATCTGTCATGGAGGGCCAAAATCGAAGACGGTGTCACGTACCATTCACCGCAAAGCGTTGTGAGAAGGATCAATTGTTGAGGGGTGAAAAACTCCGTGAAGTTGCATCCAGTGGCTGGCCATGCCGCAGATGGAGTTCCGAACGTTGTCGAATCTATATTCGACGTCGGGGTTGCGCCGGAAATGGATGTAGGTATGTCAGGGCGCTTGAAAAGACTCAGAACAGTATTCCAATATCACAGTTGCAAGATTCATAACTTACGCTCCAGAACCACATATAAACACCAGATATATCTATCTGAGTTGCGAAAACGCCACCACCAGCTGCGTTGAAGCCATCACCGAAACTGTTGGTTTTTGTTTCCTGGACGACACATCCGCGGCCATCATCATCGGATGAAGAACAATTCGTGTAGACCGTCTTTCCACTTTGTAGGACGTCCGGGGCCTGCAGACATCCCGGTGTGGTGGGCGTGGTGTGCAATGCCATTTGATTTTTGGGCATCAAGTTGATTCCTTCAATGATGTCGATTTCGCCTCCGCCTGGCCAGACGGCATCGATACCAAGCGTCCAGAACGAGGGCCACACCTAAGGGAAGGTTCAATCTTCTGGCGATTGGTATATTTGGATCACGGCTTACAGAGCATCCGGTGGGAATATGGGCCACATCAATAAGGATGAGGTTACCCTCGCCATAAGTATCCTGAGAAGTTAGACGAACCTGTAGATGTAACGGTTAAGCAACAAGGGCATAAATAATGAAACCTTGACTTACAGAGGGTCGGTTGACAACCTCTTCAGGAGCAATATTTGTTGTGTTGTCGACTCGAATGATTGCATGTCCAGTCGTATCGTCGATGTATGCAAGGCGCTGCGCCATCGCTGAAGGTCTGTCGAGGAAGGTGACATTTCCTGAATCAGTGCCATTTTTCTGTTAGAAGGATGCTCTCTTCAATTCACGAAAGTAACGAACCCCAGGTGGTATTGTCCACGTCGCCATAAAAGTCCCAAGCATCAAAGAATGTGGCCCCAGAGTACTCCCGAAGCGGTACGTAGATTGCTAGTGAGGAACTAGCTGCTGCCAGGATGGGAAGGATGGCCTTGATGAGCATGGTCGCAAGTCAAGAGTACAAACACTGGGATTCGGCGATTTTTAGCCATGATGAGAGGTGGTATTTAGACATCAAAAGTTTTCAATTTCCTTGATCCATGTGCTATGCCGGAGTTAGCCAACCGAGTCGATCTTTTCCAAGTCCCACCTTAACTACACCAGAGAATATCAGGCTGCTTTTATTAAACAATCTGGCAACTTCAAAATGGGAAAGAGATGTGCCCATCATAGTCCTTGCTTGGTAACCAAGCATAAAATCACGAGAATTCATGCACGCATGCATGCAATTTGTCCAGCTGACGAGTAACAAACCTACACGGTATACAAATACAAAAAGAAAGAAATAGCACGAAAAGACACATGCTATGTGGCTATCCCATCACCTCCGAAGGACATCACAACGTCTGGTCGATCTTGTTGTCGTGCTGCTCTTCTTTCTGCGAGACTGGTATTCAACGCTTCAATCTCCTCCTCAAGCTTGGCCTGAAGCTTATATTAATCATGGAAACAAACAAGACAAAAACAATAGTGACCGTCTTTCGTTCGATTTCGTTTTTATCAAAGATCGAATACGGTCGTGGAGGCGGTGAAGTATGTTTGTCACCTAATTCAAAACATTAACATTGACAGTGTCAAAACAATGAGGCGACGCACCATAAGCTGCAAATTTGAAAACCTCGTTCATCATATCGTGATTGCGTCTGTATCTGTTGAGGGCAAGAGTTCGTGTTGCTATATGATCAACTTCATCTGGGGTATTTACATAAGGTAACAGCCATCAATAAGAGAGAGAGAGTGCCCACCTCCCGAATCGTCTTCCTCAGGCCGTGGCGGTCGCTGTGATTATATCAGCGACAAACAACAGTGTGAAACGACCCATACTAACCCCTCCTGCTGCCGCCTGAGCTCGAGCTCGTTCTTGTTCTCGTCTCCGCTGCTCCAGTAGCTCCATGTTCGTGTTCTGTTGGGCAACCATAGCCTGCTGCTGAGCAAGATTCATAGGCATTCCAGGTTGTTGCATTGCGGGAGCAGACGACTGCATGGGAGTACCTGATGGATAGACTTTCTGACCCATCTTCTCTCCAGCTACAAATACGGATGGTTCGCTAACAATTCGGAGCGGATAGTTGCGTACAGGGTGATTCATCATTGACGGAACGATCTCTATTGGGTGAAAGATGTCAGCTTGTCAGTTAACTTGAAGAGGTCCGGCCCAGATCACTCACGCGCGATTGGTCCTTGTGTATAGTGTACAAGTACGAGAGAAGGATTCCCCCCTTTTATTAGACGGTAGCGTCGTCGACAGCGCCAGGCATTAGGATCTTGACCTCCGGGAATAAAACCATATTTCACCTCGTGTACTTCGAGTTCCTGATATAGATAGATATCAGCCACCATTCAGTCTATCTTCAACTATAAGGTGCAACTCACGCGATTGTTGCCGGCAGGCATGGCATATTTAACTTCTTGTTCTTGAAAACGAAGACCGTCATTAGGAAACGGTGATTGCGGGTGATGATAAAGAAGCAGAAGTTGACCCTCTAGTCAAAAGAATCAGCCAAAACTCTCAAGACGCGTCAAGAGCTTAGATTCAACGCGACTCACCAGGAGGTTTGTCGATAAAACCCCATGCAAACGGCACACTTGCTGCCATGGACGTTGCGCGCATTAACATGTTTACTGCGGCCTCAGGGTTTACATCCCGATGAAGACCAAGATTTTCTGGATAGCGAAGACATAGCCCTTCTGCCTGGGCTTGCTGGAAAGTGGACGACATGGTCCAAAGTACTGGCTAGACCTCTTCGACGTTGAGAGAAAGTGGAAAGTTTGGTATGGCCATCGGAACCAAACATCATAATAATTTACAGCTGTGGCCAATTATCCAGAAACTAACTTTTGCGTTGGTTCTGAATAATGATTTGACCATTGAAAGCATACTGCATTGACTTTAACTTCCAGAGTGCATTATGTACAGGATGAGACTGGCTAAACACGATAGTACATATACCTACATTATCCAACCATGACAGAGATATCTGGACATGCTACTAAAGTCATCATAGTAAATTCATAAAGGACGGGACGGCATGCATGTAACTACTGTACAATGTGAAGAGAAGTTCATCAGCGCCGTCCATTCAGAGGGAGCACTCGACAAAGATTTTGACCATTGGGAAATCCCCTCATCTGGCGACGTTTCAACAGACAGCTTCCTTCGCGATGCACTATGAGCAAGCATAGGATCATACGAAGGCTTCGATTGGCTCCTTGATCCTTTACGTCCCGTAAACCCGCGCCCACCTCGACGAAGGCTCAAAGTCGATGGGAGCGACGGTAGCAGGTCCTCCAGTGCATCAAGCTCATTAGATACAAAGATTTCGTCCGTTGAAAGCGCCTCTGTCTGGAACTCGACTTTCCGTCGGCGTCCACGGGAAGTGGATCTGTCAATATAAGGTTCTGGCCCGATGGAGTCAGAAGGTGTTGTGGGTGCGGCAATGCTTGAGCTAGGAGAGTGAGGGGATGGAGATGGCTTTTGACGTCTTCGGCCTCGCTCGAAGGCGGATGATGCTTGAGGACTTATCGGAGCATCGTGGAAATAGGAGGAACGTGTGGATGATGGAGAGCGTATGCAAGATGGCGATCGGGTGGTTGACGGAGAGCGTGCCAACGTTCCGAAAGCATTAAAATTGTTGACAGATGGCGAAGGTGCGCGACCAGGTCTAGAAGCACTACGAGCGATCGATGGGCGTGTGTGAGGAGCTCTGGAGCGAGAGCGCTCAATGCGTGATATGGACCGTCTTGATGCTGCCTCATGAGCAGGGCCTAGACTTGGATTTTCTTGCTGCCATTCGGGGTCTTCTGGAATAGTGTCCTGTAGCCTATGGCGAGAACGTGAACGCGAATCTGCAGGAACTTGGAATTCCTCATCCGAATCAGCTGGAGTGATATTGTCATTTTCAGGACCCCACCCAACTCCCCACGCGACTTCATCGACCATTGCGATGCTCCAGCGCGTGTCATCTGAACGGTCAAGGCAGCCTTTCAGCACTCGTTCTGCGCCACGGCCAATACCAGGTGGAGTTGCGTATGTGGCTAAATTGTCAACGCAATCAATCAAATTGGTCAAAGTCAGGGTAGGGATGATCAAACTTACCATTCAAGATTTTAGTTTGAAGTCTTGGCTCAAAAGGGTCATAGAAAGGGAGATGACCAGCGAGAAGTGTGTGCAGAAGAATGCCCAGAGCCCAAATATCTTGGGCGGGGTTGGGGATTATAGCATCAGCTTGTGGCAGAAGAAGTTCAGGAGCCGCATACGGCAACGATCCTGGATGAAACTTGGGAGGGGGTGGAATGTGGGCAGAGGAAGTTGAATTTCGATGGCGAGCCGATTGGGCTTGAAGGCTTATTGCTCTCAAACCTGCTTTTGCGCTCGGAACATTCAATGAAACAGCACGATGCACCGTTGCTTGATGCGGTTGGTATATCTCCGTTGTATGATCTTGAGCTTCATCTTCGTCTTCATCAGGCTCACCTATCCGCTTGCTCATGCCGAAATCTCCAATTCTGCACACACCCGATTCGTCCACCATGACATTTTCTAGTTTGATGTCCCTATGGACCAACATCGCAACCTCATGAAGATAACGTAACCCGCGCACCACCTGCCTAAACATCGTCCCTACATCATCATGAGGCAGATGACCATCTCGTTTCAAAAGATCGAAGAGAGAACCGCAAGGGCAGAAGAGAGTGAAAAAATAGTCGGCATAAGAAGTATGGGCGGATGTAAAAAGCGGCAAGATGTTTTCATGGCTCAGAGAAGCCCAGACTTCAGCTTCATGCTTGATGCGTTTCTTGGCGTGCGCTGAGTCTCCGCCTCGTTTGAAATGATCGGAACGCCTAACGATTTTGACTGCAACAACATCGCCTGAAGCAGAAAAGGCCCGGCGTATGGTAGAGAAACCCCCGTAGCCGATGACTGGGCCTAAAGTGTAGCCAGAAACGACTGAGCCCTCGCTGTCGGGCTGAGATGGGGAAAGTTTTGGTGAGCTGAACGCTGAAAGAAACATTGCAGCAGGAGAAGATGATATTGGATCCGCAATACAGGAGGATGTCATCTTTTGGGGTATTTCACAGTCGGCATCGTCGTCGAATTCTGAAAGTCCTACTAATGGGGGAGCATCAGCCGAAGGAATGCGAATGCCTGCAGACACGATAGAGGACGATGAGAGACGAGGTCGGGCATAGCCAAAGAGCGAAGAGTAGAATTGTGAGTCTGATGTGGTCGTTCCCGTGTACATGAAACGACGAAAAGAAAAGCGAGTAAGGTGGATGTCAAAGACAGAGCTGTAAAAGGTCGGAGTCTCAATTTTGAAGAAATTGGTACATATGTCATCCCTATATCTCCATTTGGAATAATATAAAACTGTGGTGGCGGCGATGTCACTTCAAATTCTCTCACATCGAGTCACAAAGTAAGGCCGGCCAAGACCCTCAAGTTATTTGGGTTCAAATCTCTTGTGAGTACCCTGGTCTATGGTTGACTGGCAACGACCAAGCAACGACAGTTATGCTATGTTTCACGCGGTTATTGCCAATTTATTGTTACTGTATTCATACATATCTTACCCTGCCATGGTCCTCGGGAAATCCTGCAAACTCGTCCCAGTAATGATCATGAACGTCCTCCTCTATCGCCGTCGTTTCGCCCTTCATAAATACCTCGTCGTTTTCATGGTCACACTCGGCATCACTATCTTCATGTACCTTGGCGATTCCAAAGGTCAAGCCAAACACGCCGCAAAAACCGGTGCGAACACTCAGAACATTCCATATGCCAACCTTATCGGCATAACATACCTGCTAATCAATCTTTTGCTGGACGGAGCTACAAATTCAACGCAGGACGAGATATTCACAAGACATCGTGTGACGGGCCAACAAATGATGTTTTGGATCAATGTGTTCTGCACGCTCATGACAACTGTGCTTGGTGTCCTCCCGTTACCTCATATTCCTGTCATCCACCCGGGTGAGCCATGGCAGACGGAATTTGGCGGTGCCATGGCCTTTATCCGCTCACATCCGGATGTTGTCGTGCCTCTCGCTCAGTTTGCGTTCACAGGCGCCCTTGGTCAGCTTTTTATCTTTGAAACGCTGCAACACTTCGGTTCCCTGACTTTGGTGTATGTTTCCATCCTTCAACTTTTTGCAGAACGAAAACTAAAATATCTACCACTAGAACCATCACTTTGACTCGCAAACTTTTCACGATGCTACTCTCCGTCATCGTGTACGGGCATCAACTAACACCTGGCCAGTGGTTGGGCGCAGGTGTCGTCTTTGCTGGCATTTCAGTTGAAGCTTGGGTGAAACGCAAGGGTGCGTCAATCCTTAAAAATTGTTCCATTGTTGACTAACCATTATTCGTATTGTAGATGTTCACGCCAAGCGCGTCATACAAGAAAAGGAGAAGGCAAAGATTAAATCACTATAGAAAAAAACCGCATAGAACAGAACATGTAGAAACGGAGGCGCAGAAGTGTGGTGGCAAGGTTGGATGATCATGAAGTCTCCATTGCGTTTGGATCATGCGAAGGCTCAGGCTCATTCGAAAGAATCGCACGTTTCTCCTCCCTGAGCCGTTGTCAATTTTTAAAATTGGCGTCTGCAAAAATTTCACTTACCGTTCGTCCTCATCATCATCCTCGTCATCCCGTTTACGCCGCGCAACACCTCGAGCCGCTGTTGGGTATGCCGCCACCGCCTGACTTGCTCTATATATTGCCTCGTACTCCTGGAATTATTTATTCAATTCAGATTGATACCCAGAAATCGCGACAACGCACCTTGATTTGAGTAAGGAAGCCTCCGTTAGGTGAGATACAAATGGTCCCATTGGAAGAGAGGGGTGATGAAGGCGACATTGACTTGCCTCAGATTGGCAAGATCGTCCTCATTGGAAAAGGACTTGACAAGGTCGTGGAACAGAGCCTAGAGAATGCGATTAGAACAGGCCAGTAAAAAATTCTGTCAGGGAAGAAATCCATCAGCATTCGAGGTGTTTAGACTTAGAGGAAGGCCAGGCAGCTTCGGAAAAAACATGTTATCATTGTTATGCATCATCACCTAGGGATATTTTGACGGTTTTGACCATCTGTAGCTCTCCGTATACATCATCAAACAATATCAGCAAACATGCCTACCAGTACAAGTGATCTAAGAAGTACCCAATCCTTTCTACAGCATCCAATCATCCGCGCTTGAAGAAGCAGCTGGAGGCTGAGATCCACCTGTTGCAGGCTTCGCCCCACCAGCTCCATAACTTGATTTCGGCTGATTACCCCACAAACCAGCCATCGTCTTCTCCTTTTCCAGATCCTTGATAGACTTATTTTGTCCAGCAGTAGTCGTTGGTTTATTCGAGGCACCAAGTGACATCGACCATAAGTCATCAAAGGCTCCGCCTCCCAAAGATGATGACTTCGTCGCAGCAGGTGTGGCGGCTGGGACTGGGGCAGGTGCCTGAGCAGTCAAACTTGGAGCAAGAGGAGCACCGCCAAAGAGAGGCTGGGCTTGTATAGGTGCAGCAGAAAATTGCGGTTGGGAGGAAATGGACTGCGTGGGACGATGCATACCTCCAAACCCAGTGGCGGTCGCATTTCCAGCACCAAAGACAGGCTGTTGATACGAAGGTTGTTGATACAATGGTTGTTGTGCAGGTCGTGGTGCATTGTATGTGGTCGATGGAGTAGAGGCAAGAAGTTCCATCAAGTTGGGTTTGACGGCCGCGGCGGGAGGGGCACGAGCAGGAGCTGCGGGCGCCGGAGTCGTCTGCGTTGGTGCAGCTTGGAAGTCGGCAAAATCGTCATCTAATATTTATTGTCTTGGATGAGTGGACAATATATCAAGAACAGAAATGTAAACGTTACCATCAATGGCAACCGGTGCATTGACTGCAGGAAGTGCTTTGTTGTTTCCTGTGAGGGGGGCAGGGCCACTAGTCGTGGAACCAAAAGTATCGTCGTCCCCAAAGGCACCCAAGAGATCTTCGACGGGAGCGGGCGCGACGACGGGTGCAGGCACAGGTGCACTGGCTTTCCGTGTCGTCGAGCTTCGACCATTGTTGGTTGGGTTGGGCCTTGGAGATGCTTTCGGACCAATGTCCTCGTCATCGCCAGCATCATATTCTTCAAATCCACCACGTCTCGCATCGTCCCGGAAAGAGCTGCTGCCGCCATTGCCAGAATAAGCACCATAATCTGAGAGCGATTAAGTTGGATGTTGAAACTGTATGAGATACGAAGTGACCTACCACTTCCATAACGACCGCCGGCACTACCGCTGCCAAGCTCATCACTACCAAAACCGCCATACCGGCTCCCACCTGCACCTCCTCCCGAGAAACCACCGCCACCAAATCCTTCGTTGCCTATGCCAGTGTATTTGTGTTTGTTGGCTTTAGCCTTTCTGCGTTCCGACCGGATGGCCTCAACATCGGACAGCAGTTCGACAATTTCCTTTGCTCGGTTACGCACTAGACAGGAACGTCAGCTTTACAGATGCAAAAGGTGCAAAGTGAGTCATACCGTTGATACCCTCGTCCTTGCCCTTGTCATCTATGTAATGAAAGCTGCGCAACATTTTAATAGTCGAAAGATGGGAGCGGGCATCATCGACGACGCGTTCAGAACCGTGTTTGATTAGGTATTCCAGAAGTTGTAGAGCCTGATTCAAGTTCAGAGGTGAATAAAATGCTATTGATTGTAGAGAATACCTTGTAGATCTGTCGCCATTGTCGGGCTTCCTTATCCATAAAGCGTTGATAGATGGCAGGCATAATTTCGTTGAAGTGTTGGCTAGCACGCGTCATGTTAATTGCAGGCGCACTCCAAGAAGAAACTCAAAAACGACTGACAAAGAAAATGTTCTGGAAGGCTTGGATTAGAAGTCGTAATGATTAAATTCAATGAGAGCATACCCTTGAGCGATTTCCGTCATCAGTGTTGAACTTGCGCCCCTGCGATCTACCTCAGTACTAAGTTACAGGAATCTAGTAGCCTTCGACACATACCATGGATCTTCGTTTGTCGCTTCTTGTACCTTCGCCTCCATTTCGCTAATATTTAGTACCATGTTTTTTGCCTACAATCGGTCAGAATTTACACCAAGGAATAAAATGAAGAATCCTACTTGATTGTAGGCACTTTTGATATCATACATGGTGATTTGGGACAAACTGTGTCCCAAAGCTTCGAGCCTGTCCATCTTGGAGTTGTGTGAAGTAGTGTGTCGTGTCAAAGAGTTGTCTGGTCACTGTTCCCTTCAGCCCAATTACTGCGATGGCATTGGTCGTAAATATTGCCAAACATCATGATCATCACACGGTGCACGCACAACTCCGATGAAGCGGCAAGCCGCCATCGCACAGTTCGCGCTGGAGTTGATGATTTGTATAGCCCACATTCAAGTGTCATCATATTCCAAGGGTATATTGAAAAGCGCGGCGAATGATCTGTCCAGCAGGCTCAAGTAATATACAATACGGGTATCTTCTTTAAGTGGTCATTGAGTGGTCAACATGGCAGTTTAAAGTTAAGCCTCATAGTATCGTAAGATTCGCAGGGCTGGTCGCTTTTTGTTGCAACGCATGCCATATGTGAGTATAGAACAATACCATAGAGGAGGAAAAACGCACCAGCTAATGATACAGTTTCACGGGAGACCAGATCCTGCTCAGGTTTCCACACTTTCCATCAACAATTCCATAGCCATGCTCGTACGCACTTCTATTCGACACTTGAACGGCTTCGGATGACTTTTTTGACATTATATTAGATGAATTAAAAGAATGGCTGAGAGTCGTGACGACGACTCACTTCGAAATGCCGCTCGTAGCTGGTGTAGAATCGGGCGTGATCTCTTTACCATCCTCCCCTACGACTTTAAGAAATCTGACAGTCGCTAAAGTTGTAGCGATTGCGATCCATAAATTGTCATCCGCCAGGAAACGACCGGGACATATTCTACATCCACATCAGGCCTGAGGTAGGCTGTACTACAAGGTCAGAGATCTTACCTCCGCCCGAAACCGAAGTGCGAAGTACTAAATGGTTCTCCTCGACCAGCGGGAGCGGGTAAATACCGGGTTGGATCAAAATTGAAGGGATCCTTGTATATATTTTCATCCAATGTCATGCCTCTATCATGCAGTGAGTATGCACTAGGTGATGCATCAGATTGTGTTAAGTTCACCTGACGTTTGCAATGACGACAGAGCCTTTAGGAATTAGCATGCCTTTGTAAACGTCGTCTTCCATTGACCTATGGGGTATGCCTGAAAAAGAAAGTTGCAGTCGGCCGTCAAGAAAAAGGTGGTTAAGGTGTACCTGTGGGAGCAGTGTGGTGCCATCTTTTTAAAAGGGTATTATTGGCTTATAGAAAAAGGAGCCAAAGGATACATGGACATACCTTAGCGTTTCTTGTACCAGACATTCTAGATAAGGAAGATTATCCCTGTCCTGAAACTCTGGAAGCCTCTTGGATCCGACAACGGCTTCAATTTCCTCTTGAGCCTTTGCCTGACACTCCGGGTATAATACCATGGCCAAGACAAAAAATGCGAGGGAAGACGAAGTCTGCGCTATGAGTTGAACAAAGAATATGATTTCATTAGTATGGCATCACATACAGTGTCAGCACCAGCAACAAAAAGCATCGTAGATGCTGCTTGTATTAGGTCGGTAGTAACACCACCTTTATCCCCCTTATCTTCTAGAGCTTGGAGTTGCGCCAAGAGGAAAGAAGGTAGAGCCGTGCCTTTGCGCTTCAAGCACTCATAGATAAGAGAGAGACGTCACTATACAGAGGAAAGGTAATACCATTTTTTCGACCATCTGCTGATATGGGTACTCTCGAAGAGCTCGAAAGGCCGCAAAGGAGTCGCGCGCAAAATTTGCGTAATGAGTACCAGGAAACCACGAGGGGAAAAAGCGAACTTCGAAGGAGGTTGGGCACATAAGCCATAAAAAATATATATTCCGAGGCTTACGAAAAGGGAGCAGGTCAATGGGTGTGGCGCCAGGCGAACCTAATAGTTTTGCTCTCTCACAGCATTCTTCAGCGATTTTAAGGTATTCGTCGTTTTCAGTCACAATTCGATGTCCATAACAAAGTTGAATGATGATAGACGCGGCGAATCTGAACGATCATAGTCAATTGAATGAAGAGAAAAAGAATGTTTTACCAAGTATAAATTCGTTATACAATTCCGAAACTCGTGCATCGAAGGCATATGGCAACCGCCTCAAGGATTGCTTCTATAGGTAGGTCTGATCATGCAAGTACATGCTTAACAGTGGTGGGGCCGTGACTAGCGGTGACTCTCGCGTCCCTGTAAGTAAGTAAGTAAGTAGTGATGATCTGGTGACGATCCATTGCGACTCGGAAGATTACTTGTTAGAAGGTTACCGGTCTGCGGAGTTTCGTTGAAGAGATTGAAATTGTCCAGAAGTCATGTACATGCGTCCGCGTCAAGCGCAGACAGATAATTCGGCCTGTTTGAAGAAGAAAGTTTAAAGTGCATGGATGATAAGAAGGTACCCTTGTTTGTGGCGGCTGGTCATCCGGATCAATAAATGGTCGTTATGTTGTTGCTACAACTTGGCTACAACGCTGCGCACTTCAGGAATTGAATCCCATACTTCCTCTGCTCTGCCACTGGTCGTCGTGGACAGATTCCTGAGAATTTTTCGTATCAAATATTTGAGGATGCCTCAGGCTGATGGAGGAACAGCAGAGACGCCACAAGGTGTGACGTCACGCGTCGGATCGTTTCTTTCCTTTCCTCTTCGTCGTCGACATTCGTTTGCATTGTTTTCCAGGATAAAAGTCAACCCATCCCACAGGAATATTCTTTTTAAATAGATATCTTTGCTCCTTTTCTATGTCGAGTTTGTTATCACGCGTTCGGGGCTTATCATGGCCTAGGCGAGGTCATTCGCAAGCAAAAAAAGAGACTGCATTGGTCGATCCCGAAAACATATCTCTCAAGATCGGTAGGAAAATACACCCGGATTTGAATTCGTTGCTAGAACAAGAACCCACCGCGAAGCCTTACATTCCTCTCGATGACCCTTTCGCTCTTCACATACCACGCTCTCCAAGCTCAGAAACGACACCCTTATCTCTAAATTACACTCGAAGACGTTCTCGTGGAATTGAACCTTTACACGATAGAAATCTTGATACTTCCGATGCGCAGACTGACGCAGGCGTACCTGCGGTGAATCCGACAGAGGACGATAGCAGAAAGCCTGATCAATCCACATCGAGTTCGAATACATCAAATACTTCTGAACAGAATGTCTCTGGTGGAACCTTTGGGCCGCGGTACACAGCTCATCATGGTCCCAAGAAAGTGATGCCAGTCCCTATGACACCTGCAGACGGCCAAAGCAAAACACAGGGCGACTCGGAACGAACTCCTGGTTCAACATCTGAACGGTCGCATGACGGGCGCAGCCGGGCAAACACCGTGTCTTCTTCGAATACGTTCGGTCTTCCTTCGCCCAAGGTCACTCCAGTAAAGCGCCGGAAACACTCGGTGTCAAGTACTGAGCTCCCACCCCTTCCTCCTCTGAATCACCCTGCTTTCAAAGCTGCGACAGGAGATAAGAAGGGATCGCTCTTGGAACGAAGCATTACCGTGATTCCTTCCAAAAATGAACCTGACGAGATGGGTCGACAAAGTAAAGTCGCACGTCATTCACATTCGCTGCCTTCCCTGTCGGATAACGACCGACCATCATCAGAGCTGAAACGAAATCGCACGAGAACAGAGTCGCAAATAAAGAGATACGAGTTTTTTGCAGATGCTAAGTCGAGCACTCCTGCATCACGTCGCAGGACCCACAACCGTTCGCGTAGCAATGCTAGTCAAAGTAGTAGTCGACGCGCAAGTGCGGAATTCAGCGCCGAACAAGCATCTTCAGCAGGTATTGGAGGTAGTTGGGAAGCCCAAGTATCTCGAGAAATGGTAAGAATAGCGCTTCAGCAAGGATGGTCGACGTCGGAGCAAAATGCAGGCGGCGCCGTTTTATCCCAATCGGGACAGGCACGAGGAACTCGCGTGGGTCCTTCGCAACATTTTCATCTCTTTGTTTCGCTCAACATACTTCTCCTATACTTCTCAACTTTTCTGTACTTTTTTTCTTTCTCTCGTCTTGGTGTCGTTTACAGTACCAATCCTTTGGTACGACAACATTAGGATCTCCATTTTTATTTCAAGGTTAGTAGCCGATATCTTTTTCCATCATATGATGTCTCCACGTGTGTTCTGACCTTTGTCTCTCAGTCGCCCACACGCACCGCTCAACTGCTGCGAAACACTGCAGCTCTTCACCATTCACCTCTGAGATCAGCAACCGCAAAATTATCCCGCTATCCATGTCGAAAGAATCATCTCGTCGTTCGTCGCCCAACGCCAAATCACGTCCAATCGAGCGCTCAGGTAGCCCTTCAAGACCCAAAACAACCGTGTCGACAAGTTCCGGTGCGCCTTCATCGTCTCAACTAGCCCCGCCATCGCTATCCTTTACCGCGGCCACCCCTATAACTCCTATCTCCCCTATTCTCCGACCACCCGTTCCAAACTCAAGAGAGGCTACTACCTCAGTCCAACGTTCACTATCGAGCTCAGCCGCGGAAAGACCGTCTTCGAGCTATTCTTCGAAAGGGAAAAGAAAGGCAGATGAGGCTGGTGTAGGAGGAGGGACCCCACCAAAAGAAGCGAAAGAGCCCCGAGCAACGTTCGCTATCGAGCCTAGACGTAAGATCCTTCCAATTCTCCGACACCAAAAGTTGCTAAATTATACCATCATTCATTAAAGGTCATCGAGCTTCCGCCAACTCCAACTCGACGCGCAGCAACGCACCTTCGTCCTACCACCGCAAAAGAGCCCGTTTGTCTGCGCCTCAAGAGACACGTCCTGGTTCTCGTCCTGGTTCTCGTGAATCGAGTGACCATCAACAAAGCCAACACTTGAATCAGAACGCTTCCACCACCGGTTCTTGGTCGAGCAAGATGAGTAAGAACAGCAAGAACAGCGCAGCCCGAGCTTCAGTGCAAGGTCGAGATCTGCGTCCTGTGACACCTTCGTCTCCGCAACGCGCCCCTTCTCGACGCAGTCTCTCCCAAGCCTCTATTCCCATGTCCGCCTTAATCTCCCCTCACGCGCCCTCGCTATCACATGCTGGTACCTTTCACATGCGTGACCCTCGCAAGCCAGCACCCATTCAGAGCACCCCATGGTCCCTTTCGTTCCCGACCGGCGATGCGGAGCCAGGAGAAGGCTGGGGAGGATGGACGGACCGTGGAGGCAGTCCATTACATGCTTGGTTATTTTTCGTGGGATTCGTGTTGTTCCCATTATGGTGGATTGCATCGTTCACCAGTATACCCAAGACGCGAACTCTTGACGGGCAGGAGAAAGGCCTGGTGGTGCTCGACGACCCTCAAGTGGAACATGGTAAGTGCTTTTTTTTCGATCCCATTTCCATTCAATCTGCATGTCGCTTACATTCGCTTACTTAGACGCAAAATCATGGCGTGTACGCTGTCGAGTTATGGCCGTAATCTCGTTCTTCACCTACATCCCCTTCATTGTCTGCGTCGCCATTTTCGCGTAGGGCACCGCCGACCGTGCCCCATCAATCAATGTCTCCTTGATTTCAGCGAAACCCATTCATGAAATTCTTGATTTCTGTCACGTTCCATTCTATCTCTGGCTTTAGTGCGTTCCAGCCATCTGTAATCATAATAACTCCGCCAGCCCATCCTTCCGTCGACCAAGCGTACCTTAGTAGAGAATCCATCACACCCGCATCACCCGAACAATCCATAACTTATTTTTCCCAATGATTCTTGCATTCATTGGGGATCAGTCTTTTTGTCCATGTACCAGCCTACCACACAGTCATTCTTTTACATTACTGCGCTCGTTTTTTATTTGGCTATGACATGTTTATCTTTAAGCTAGATACCTATGCTACAGGCATTGTTCTTTTTTGTAGCTTTTGAGCAATGCCATCTTGTTTGTTGCCAAAAAAATGCAAGTGGGGGTATATGCAAATATGTCTATTAGTGACTGGACAACAGATTTATGACAATGGTTTACAACAGCTGCGATTAGGTTAATTCCTTCCTAGATCCTTCCTCCTTCCAAAAAACGTGTATCTCTGTGCACCTACGATGTCGAATGAATTAGATGAGATAGATACTTAGTGCTTGAATGTGTGTTTTGTGTGTGGTGCTTCTACCAGAAGCGAATGCTGATAGGTTCCTTTCCGTCTACGAGTCTTCTGTGATTAATGTTGCTTGTGAATGATGACCACTAAGTAATGTAACAAGTCACATCAGCCATAAAGAAGCAAAGCTGGGACAAAGGAACTGAGAACTCACCCCGTTACCAACAAAGACGGCAGCTTTTCTTGCGATGTCCATATCAATAGCCATGTTCGTATCAACGCCCTCACTATCCAGTTCCAGATCATTGCTCGTAACGATCGTGTTCCAACCATCCTTGCGAAGGGCGGCCTGGAGCTTTTCCATCCATTCTCCCTTCTCGTTCGTCAAAAGATACATGATATCCAGAGCCCTCTTACGACGACCACCGTCTAATTTTTCGAGGCATTTGACATCATCGTTGGTTGCATGGGCCTGACTGCGTTGTTTTTGGACAAGTCTGAACAACATCTCATACTACTAGAAAAAATTCGTTGTTGGGAGGCGACATCATAGCTAATACATAGCGCACACCAGCGTTGCTGTTCGAATAGGGAGTACAAGTCCCCTATATTTCGACATATTACATCAGCAGCCAAAAAAGCATAAATACCCCCCTTCAACTCGCCTTAAGCCCCAAACACCCCATCTAACAAACTACCATCATGTTCACTTTCGCTAACAAGCCTTCAAGTCGTACTTCCTCTCCCTCTACATTCGAGGACGAGAATAAAGCCAAAGGTACGCAATTCAATTCTCGCACACACAATGCGCATACGCATCGCGAGACCTGTGGCGTCGCTGCACCTGGCGATGTCCACAACGCAACCCCTAATTCACATGGGCCGCCTCAAGGGCAAATTCGCCCCATTGCGTGGAACGGCTTGCGTCGGGCAACCGTCGCGGGAAATAACACAGAGTTTACTCTGACCAAAGTCCGCGACGACACCCCCCTTCCCATCATTCTTCCCCGTCGTTTCCCTCTCTCGCTCAACATAAATCTTACCCTCTTGAACAATTCACAGTTCAGAAGCGGTGCGGGATTCTTCGTGCCTCCCCATCTCGCACGTAGACGATTCCCTATTCGTCGTTCGCGCACTCTCCGCGAACGATGTGGCATCACTTTCTTCATTCGCTTCCTGCAACCTTATCATCGTGCTGCTGCTGGTGAGAAATCCGCTCAACATAATGAGCATACCCAGCCCGGCGTAGGGAATCTCCCTCGTCGACGCAGAGCGGTGACGGTTCCGCAGAAAAAGCGCGAGCCTTCCCCTGCCATTCACCAAGAGGCAAGGAAGAGGGGCCTCCTCCAGGAAGAAGAGGCCACCAAGCCTGAAGGTGCGCAAACTCATCTTCGTCATCATGCACACGAGCTCTGCAAACCCGTGCCTTGTACCACCGTTCAAGGCACCACCCCTAATTCTGGTGGGCAGCCTCAAGGGCAGACCGTACAACCCACCGTAGGGTGTCTACCTCGTCGAGTGCGTAGGACAACAGTCCAGAATAACCCTACGGGGTCCGTTCAGGAGACCCCTGTTCGCATCACTCTTCCCCCCTCTTTCCCCCCCTCTGTTCATATAAACCTAGCCCTCTTGATGGGTCTGCTAAATCAGCGCCACGCACCCAACTGCATGGAAACAGCGAAGTGATGTATGAGTCAATCAGTCTCGATCCGGGCCCTCATCGAGCCACAAACCCACATAAAGAGTTAAAGGGGATATTCGTAGGAAGACAGTGCGCACCGGGAAACAGGTGCGCCGAGGGTTGTTGATTGGATATGAATTTTCTCGAAATTGTCGAGGGTATGAACACCTCATGACCTTTTAGTATTGCAAAAAAGAAAGGTCAGACTGGGATAGAGGATACATATACGAAAACGTTACCTCAGTCCAGGCGCCCGAAGCAATTATTCCTCATTTGAAAAAAAAAGCCGTGGTTCTCAGGCATGGTTCAAACCCCACATTGCATCTCCCCAGATTCAAATGAAAATGAGTTGGGTTGACCTTGTACAATATACAATTTGTTATGCCTTTAAATTTCTCGGTTCTGGAATATACTTCTTCGCCCATCGTGCAGTTTCCTCTCTTGCATTTAGAAGCGGATCTAGTGGCTCAAAAGCCCACGATTCAGCGTGAACGTGATTCCCCATCGCAGCTGAAGGGGAGTACATCGATAACGCGGCAAGTGATAGATAGGTGTGGTAAGGATCTAGAAAGAAGCCCCATGATTCCACGAATAAACCTGAAACCGGATACAATTACTTACCAGGGCGTTCTCCTGGTGCTTTTCCTATACCACCGTATTTAAATTGACATGAAGCTAAGAAGGTCGCTAGATTGAGCTTGTCGACAAGTTCGGTGGCGCCCAATATCTGCGCGTGTGTCTGAAAATAATCCAGGGGGAAAGCGAATCACTTACCTGCAAAGCAGCTCCACACCAGAAACAATAGCAGGCGTCGGAATCTTTTCCTGTACGCCCACAAAATCCCCCGTCTGGGTGGTGATTACTTAGAAGCCATTGTATCGTTCGCTGTTTTTCTGCGGCGGTAAGTGGAGGCTTGCTTAAACCCGGAACAAGGTACAGAGACGCCACGGCGATGTATGTCGTCCCACCTAAGTAGAAGAGAGTAGAGTGGATGAATCCAAGGCAGGGGTCTTTTGTAGCGGGGGTCGATGCTAACCTTGAGCCTCACAAAACGGGGCCTGACCATATCCTCCTTCATAAGTCTAGAGAGGGGGGATAAAAGATTCAGTAAAGTTACGCGGGATAGGGAAAACGGAAATGAAAATGACGACATACCCTACATGATGTGATGTAGGCGATAGCGCGCTCTTTATCAATGGCAGACCAGTCGTCAAGCATCGCGCTGATGGCGAAGGCACAGTATAGAGATCGAAGGTCGGTTTCATTACTTCCAGGTACGACGGAGAAGCTGCCGGTATACTTTGTGAGTCAAAAAAAGTTCAGGGAACAACCATGCCCCCCCCCCTTCCTCATTTGGGAATGTAAATGGAAATTATACTTGCCTTCCATCGCCTCTCTGGCATGCCCGTATGAAGGTAAGCAGTTCTTTACGGTTTAGCCGAGAAAAGTCGTCCCGGAATATGGCAAGTGTGAGAAGAGCTGTATAGGTCATGATGAGATGGGGAGTGTCATATTCCGTGTATTGTTGATCCTGATAGAAGTTTTTTTTTTTAAAAAAAATGCATTGGAATCCGATATCGGACACACATTTGTAGGTGGTGTAGAAGTCATGAAAGGGCTTGGCCGAAATCCGGCACCAAATTGGCCAGCTGGTTAAAAGTAGAAGTGGGTTGTTGTTTTACTTAGAATAACTCTAGGCTCACTAGTCTGTTGGTTCCAAATCCATTCCTTCCATGCTTCGCGGTCGCTTTCCTTGGTGTTGTCATGAAACAGACCTAGAAGATCTAAGGATCCTATGCAGTAGAATGCGAGGGCCATTCTACCAAGCAGGTGAGACAACTGTAGATCGTACAGGAGGTGGTGAGGGGTCACTTTGACGCGTCGACCTCGGACTGTGAACCTGGTAGAGCTGCATAGAAGGGTAGAAGTGGTTTTAAAGCGTTCGCAGGGAGGACGAACCTGTAAGACATCGTAGACAATGTGCAGCATGACCTGCACGACCAAGAGCAGGGATATTAGCCATGTCTTCATAATCGTAATACATCAGAGGGAAAGAAAGGGATAAAGGGATATTAAAGGATCGTACAGTGAGACTTTTGTATTGTGAAGTAGCCCTTTTAAATAGTTGAAGCAGGCATGGCTGAGATTGGGACGAAAGAGATTATGATGGGTTTGCGATCAGCCCCTGCAAATTAGCTCATGCACATCGTCGCGGACTTTGTGAAAGTATTTACTTGGGTGAAGGTTCGAAGTCGCCTCCGCTTATGTCAGCGACCAGCAAACAAAGCGTAACAAAGACACTTGGAGAGAACGATTTGAGCAGCGAGTCTGACCTCGAAACATATCCTGAGCAAAATCTGAACTTATCGTCAGTTGGTCTATATCTCTCATTACAATATATTTCTGATCCTTGTTTCTTGTTTTTCAGGCTTTTTTTTTTGAAAAGTATGAATCGACCAGGTACTCTATTTCTGCTTTTTGCGAATATTTATTCATTGATTTTTCATGGATTGTCCTCTTTCAAGGCCAACCACAGCAACGTCCTCCAAGTCTCGCTCAGAATCCTGCAATAAGCAGTCAATTCCGTCCTTCTTATCCTGCATACGGAATGCCACCAAGAACCGTTAATGCTCTGCCCGGAAGTACTTATGTTGCGGGGAGTGTTCAGCCCAGTGCCCATCGAAATTCGTCCCAAGTACAAAGCATGGTTTCCCAGTCTACCCAAAGCTTCATACAACAGCGCACTCAGAACAGTTTTCCATTTGGTGCTAGTTTAGGCCAGCATCAATCCAGCACGACGCTTCAGCAACAGCAATCGTCCTCGCATCAGCAACAAACCAACGGGAGCTCAACCTCTCTGCCTCCGCATCTGGCTCAAACACCACATCTTGCAAACGCGCAAGCAGCGTCGTCCGCGACCGACATTGGCCTTGACCCGAATGATTTTCCTGCCCTCGGATCAACCACAAACGCGAACAGCACGTCTGCTACCACCAATGGGACCAATATCAGCGCTTCTACAACAAGTTATGCGAGTCAGGCGGGAACAGGAGTGCCATTAGGGGGTGCTGGAGGGAGCTCCAATCAAGCACGAGACTTTACTCCCGACGACTTTCCAGCGCTAGGCGCGCGATCACAGACTCCGGCGACAAACGCACCAGGGCAAGCTGCGAACACGGACAGCCAAAGTCATCCACCAGGTCTCAATGGCTTCCAACATTCGGATGCACCACAACAGCATCGACAGAACCTATTAGGCGCTCTAGGGGGTACCCTACAATCTGGAACCCCTGGAATGCTTAATTTGGGTCAGTCGAGGAATATCCATCCAGGGTTCCAACAAGGACAGACAGAGGCAGATAAACAACAACGGGTGCGTGTCGACACACCCATTTTAACACTTTCCGGCCGAGTAGACGTTGTAGAGCCTTTAACTCACGACCATTCTTACACTTTACATCTCACTTTGGTGGCATATGGCACGCTAACGCGAACCTTATGCAGAATAACCTCACTAAACTAAGTCAGGCGCAAGCATGGTCCTCTCCTAACGCGAATCCCGGTTCTCAATCGCAAGGCACAGAGACCCTCGGCACGTTCTCCTCGCAAACGGCAACACAAACGCAACAGAATGGCACTCATTCAATCCAAACACCTTCAACAACACATTTAAATGCGCCTCCAGGTGTTTTACCTTCTTCACAACCTTATTCGAATGGCGCAGCGCAGGGCGAAACTAATCCTTCCTCCAATGCTAACCCCAACACGAGCACGCAACAAAACCCTGCCCCTATACAAACAAGCTCGATATCACACCAACCACAAGTGCACCCACAAACACCCGCCCAACAGGTTCTCGTGAGCGCGGCGGATAGATGGGGTCTACTAGGGCTCATTGCGATGCTGAAAAATGTAGGAACGGATTTGGATCAAGGGATGTCGGGCATCGGTACTGATCTGGGTACGATGGGACTAGACATGGGCTACACAGGGTGCGTTCTGGTTTCATCAATCAGTTTCATTTGCAATGGATACGATGGAACGTCTACAGTGATCTGTACCCCACTTTCATTACGCCTTGGGCAGATCAATCGGCGGCGCGGACGGTGGAACCTGATTTCCATCTACCTGCTTGTTATGCGAGTGTACAAGCACCACCGCCTGGACCTAGTAAAGCTTCGGCATTCAGCGACGAGACTCTTTTCTTCATGTTCTACTCGAGCCCAAGGGACGCGCTACAAGAAGTAGCGGCGCAAGAACTGTACGCGATCATCTTTCTATTTTTTCTTTTCTATTAACGACATTTCTAGGTGGAACCGTAACTGGCGGTATCACAAAGATCTTAGGCTATGGATTACGAAGGAGAGCGGGACTGTGCCCTCACAGAAGGTTGCAGGTGGTGAACAGGGGCAGTATACGTTCTGGGATCCAGAGAATTGGTGCAAGGAGCGAAAAGAAATGACGGTGCTGTATTCCGACTTGGAGGAAAAGAGTGTCCCCGCGTTCGCACAGGGTCAAGGGCTTGTGCAGGCGCAAACGACACCGCAGGTACAACCAACACCAAGAGGGTCCTATCAGATTGGACTGTAATGGTTCTTTCCGGGCTTTCCTGTTGGTATTTTATTGGTGGCTTTTTTATTTGGGACCACCCGATATTTTGTACCTCTTAACACTCATTCATCGATTCCACTCAATGTGCTTCACTGAATCATCATCATGATTTCGATATTTTGCTCGACATTCGAGATACATTTTGAAATTGCCTGATTCAACGTGCGAAATTGAACTGGAGTTTCACACATGCATTCAAACACAAGCCTTTTCACACAACGACGATGGGCGTATCAAGACTGGAATTCTATCTACAATTGACACTCGACAGAACAGTAGTAAGATACGCGAATGGCCTGGGTTAATTGATTTATATGCGTCCAATAGATATGCCGAAGCAAACCGTCGGACAATATACTTACTCGCCATACACGACAACGAGCAAGCTCAAAATGCCTTCCTTTCAAAAAAGACAAAATGACGTAGTAGTATCTCCGTCTCAAGGACGGACTACATGCTTCATCGGTAACTGATTTTGGCTTTTTGGGCGTTGCAGCCGAGGACAACGAACCTGGAGTTACAACTTACAAGGAACTCTTCAAGAGTAATTCTATTCCCTTTTGGCTTCTAGCTCATCCGTCGTTCGGCTTCAACCTTCTACAGTGCGTCCTTTTAAAGCGAATTTTACAGCTTATCAGCCAGTTCTAACGTCTGCCATGTCTCCTCAGTGCATATTGGACACGTTTAAGTTTCTCCTGAAAAAACTCGTTCAAAATTCGAACGAATTTACACCAGACGACCTCAAGGAAGCCCTTTCTTGTCTGATCATCGCTCCAGATGCCCTTCATGGCTCCCAGATTGGCGCCTTTCTCACAGCATTGCATATGCATCGCCTTCAAGCGCGTCCAGAAATGATTACTGTGTGCACGGATGTCCTGTTAAAGAACTGCGAGAAAGTTCATGTTGTAGACGCAGACAAGGATTTCGTTGTAGACATCGTTGGAGAGGGAGGAGATGGCTATAACGTATACAACGTCAGCACCACGGCTGCAATGGTTGCTGCAGGTGCAGGAGCTCGCGTCATCAAGGTAAACATATCATCAATCATATACCATGCTGCATGAACTAACTCGTATAACAGCAAGGTAGTCGCTCTGCCACCTCTCTATCTGGCTCCGCCGATCTTCTAGAGGGATTGGGATGTCGTTTTACCGCCCCAGAACCAGGAAGCACCACAATCATTCCCCGTATCCCCTTCTCTTTCATTCTTGCCACCGATATCCGCCCCACATTTATCCACATCATGCCTCATCTGAAGGCTCTCCCATATCCCAGCATATTTCACGTCGCTGCCCCTTTGGCTAATCCTGCCCAACCACGGGGCGTGTTGCTTGGAGTCGTGAATTACGAGAACGGCTATTTAGCTGCATGTGCATTTCGTGATAACGGAATCAAGAGAGCTCTCGTGGTTTCTGGTTACGAAAAGCTCGACGAAATCAGCTGCGCTGGTCCGACTTGGGTGTGGGAGCTGAAGGACGGAAAGATCACTGAGACGACAGTCACTCCTGAAGATTTCGGTGTTGAAGCACATCCTATTGCCACTGTTGTGGGCGGGAATGGAAAGGATAATGCCCAAACGTTCAAGAGGTTGCTTCAGGCAGGGGAAAACATTCCCTCAGACCTGAAACCCATTCTTGACTTTGTTCTGATCAATGCCTCTGCTTTACTCGTCGTTGCGGGGCTGGCAGACAATTACAAGAAAGGCGTGGCCATGGCTCTAGAAAGTATAACGTCAGGGTTAGCCTGGTCCGCATTCGAGAAATTCCGTGATTTGTCAATCATGTAGTTACACCTTTGAGTTACACGCCAAAGCTCGCGTCCTTTACGTCCAAAGCTCAAATGAAGATTTTCGACCAGAATAATGGTTCCTTCTGCCGCCGGAGTTGCGCAAGATCGCGAGTGAAGGAGGAGCCTTTTAGTTTGAGTGAGTGCATGTAATGTGGACCATGACTCCCGGCTCTGAGGATTCATTCTTAAAACCCTGCAGTTTAAATCACTTTGGACGGAAATTTATTTATAGACTCCGGCTTGACGTGGTCCCAACCTCGATGTCGTGGCTTGCACTCTTGCCACTTGGCCTCGTCGCGCTCACCGTCGTTCATGCATCGACGACGACCAACGATCCCTTTAGGGCCCTTGCTCTTCAGGTTCCGAAGAAGCCAGAGCTTCCTATCTGTTGTCTAAGGCCCCAACAACCTCTTGATAATAATGACGAAGAAATTCTACTATCCTTTGAGGACTGGAAGCAACAGCAGGGCGACGTCATAAACCGGACGACGGATACCAACTCTAACGACGACCCTGCTCCTGTTCACGTTCACGATGTCCCTGCGACGCCTCAACGAGAAGAACAGCAGAAACCACCTCCGCACTTCCGGGTTCCCCTTACTGACCGCTTCAACTATGCGAGTTCAGAGTGCTCTGCTCGTGTTCATTTTTCTCATCGTGATGCGAAGTCGACTTCATCTATCCTGTCCTCCAAGCGCGACAGGTACATGCTCAGTCCTTGCAACGCAGAAAATCAATTCGTAATCGTCGAGCTCTGCGAAGATATTCGCATTGATACGATTCAACTCGCGAACTTTGAGTTCTTCTCTGGCGTTTTCAAGGATTTCAAACTGAGTGTTGCTAAGACGGATATCACAGCGGAAGGCTCATTTACCGACGCTGGTGTATTTCGGGCAAAAAATGTTCGAGGAGTTCAAGTGCGTACAATCACATAGATTGAAGTAATGGTGATAATGAACTGGCTATCCGCAGTCTTTCCACCCACCTAGATCTCTCAGCGACTTTTATCGCTACATTCGCATAGACTTTCTCTCTCATTATGGAACCGAGTTCTATTGTCCTGTCTCCCTCCTCCGGGTGTATGGCTTGACACATCTCGAGGAATGGAAGTGGGATGCATGGGAACAAGAAAGCAAAGAAAAACACGAGACTCCCAAGGCTGGCATCATCGCCAAGGATGAATCAACTCTCAGCTTAAAGGTTGAAACGCAACCTGAACAGACAACATCTACCCAAAGCGTATCCAACGTTAATGTGACCGACACGCCTTCTGTCACGAGCACTGTGGTGAGTCTTGCAGGTCTAGACATACTCGTTATCAACTTTTCGCTAGATTGCAGTTACCCCGACGCACGATTCGACATCTGCACCGCCCTCTGAACCCACCATTCCGCCTCCATCAACCCCAATTGTCTCTGAAGACAACCCTTCCTTACTTTCATCCCCTGCTCCAACAGCTGAATCTACCACTTTCGCTGAAGATTCTTCTACTCTTATTTCTCAGAAACTCCCATCTGCCGAAATGACCCCGCTCCCCAATAGTACGAACTCCATCCCCAGCTCCATCCACAGTGCTCTGAGATCTTCTTCTTATACCGACTCCCCATCATCTTCATCATCCATTCCAAAACCTTCAAACTCGCCGTCCTCATTGCAAAATCCCGGCGGCGAGTCCATCTATCGTACAATTATGAATCGTCTCACCGCTCTGGAGGCCAATCACACTCTGTACGTACGGTATGTAGAGCAACAAACCTCTGGAGTGCGTGAGGTACTCCGTCGGATGGGGGAGGACGTTGGGCGTCTGGAGGGTATAGTTCGCGCTCAAGAGCAGGCACACTCAAGGTCGCTCAAGGTGTCGGAAGAGCGGATACGACTGGAGCTTGGAATTTTAATCCGAAGACTAGATAGTTTGCAGTCGGAAATTGAGTTGGAGAAAACACTCGGCGTAGTTCAAGTGTGTTTACTAGCGGCGGTGTTTGGGTTTTTGTGGCTTACAAGGAGTACGAATGGTGATCAAATCCAGATGCAGGGCGGAGCGGAGCGGGATGGGGAGACAAAGAGAAAAGGAGTCAGGGAATGGGGTAGAAGACATTTACTGTCTTACAGCCTTGCCAACCAACATGAGGTCGTTCCTCGTCGGTGCGGCTAATACCCGTGTCGTAGCCTCCCAGATGTGGGAGGAATTGTCGATCGAGTCTGCGACGCCTTCCGGGGCGTCGTTCGCTGGATCTAATGCAAAATTAAATAACCCAGGTCATCTGCGTGTCATTACTCTGTTCTAGTCATGAATGAACATAACTTTGATATGCAAACTGTGTGGCTTCATTAGTAAAGCATTTGGAAAGGCCGAGTTATTGATATTCAAATTGTGTGTCCACGTTTTACACAGGTTTCGCGTATAACAAAAGTATAATATCATTATGAGGCAATGCTGGACTTTCGGAACGTTTCTAGGGAACTCCAGGCTAACCCAGATACAATGCTTTCCAAGGCCATCGCAGTGCCTTCCTTGTAATCCTTGGCCAGCCCAGCGACAACAAGAAGAGCCGACGCATTGATTAGGACAAAGTCGAGGACAGGTTGCAATTCCTCAGGAATGGTTTTTCCCGAAGTAAGCAGCCGCTGCAACGTTGCCGCATTATCCTGTGCATTGCCTCCCGCCACATCCGACAACGGATGCTCTTCTAAACCAAAATCCTCCGGAGTAAGCGTCATTTCCACGATTTTTCCATCTTTCAATTCCCAAGCCCACGTCGGACCAGCACAGCTGATCTCGTCCAATTTCTCATAGCCACACACGACCAGTGCTCGTTCGACGCCGCCGTCACGTAATGATTGTGCAAAAGTCATACCAATCTCACGCTCTGCCACACCTAACACCATTCCCCGCGGTCGAGCGGGGTTGATTAGAGGACCAAGTACGTTGAACATGGTGCGAAATGGGAGGGCTTTGCGATATGGCGCGATAAGGGCGAGTGATGGGTGGTAATGAGGGGCGAGTATGAATGTGAAAGGGACACGAGGAATGGAGGTGGTACTTCCCGCCTCGGGGGCAGTGAACTTGCATCCCAGTGCCTCTAAAAGATCGGCAGACCCTGACGAGGAAGTGGATGCTCGACTACCATGCTGCAAGTACAAGGTTTGGATTGAATTAAAATCTTCCAAAAAAAAGCTTACTTTAATTACACGAGCGCCTGCGCCTGCGGCGACAATCGCGGCGGTTGTGCTAACATTAAAGAGATTGTGTCCGTCGCCACCGGTGCCAACAATATCGACGATAAAATCGTCCTGAGAGTTCTTTATGTCTGCTTTCAAAGCTCTCTCCCGGAGAACCTGAGCAGCAGCTTCCAGTGATTCAGGACGCCTTTCTACACGATGAACATGTAAAGCGGTCAAGAAAGCGCCGATCTGGGACGGTTGAACGAGATTCGGAGTGAACAGATGGTGTAAAGCCTCCTTGAGATCGTTTGCGGTGAAATACTCCGGAGTTTGCACTAGCCTGTTGAGCAGTGGTTTAAATGAATCGGACGTTCGAGAGGCCATGAGTACAGTGAAAGGTTGGCTGGGAATCCACTCCAAATAAGAGTATTTAAGCGCAGTCCGAGTGGGTGAATCGGACCAAAGCTTGCTCGACAAGGGAAGAATAATCCCTCCATATCTGACTTATGCTCGGTTTTGGCTATATTTGCGACTCAACTGAGGTCCTTTGTAGCGAAATAAGGCGGCGTTCATCATTGAAATCGACCATGAAGAGATTCAAAGTGTCCGGTTTCAGACAGAATTACTTGGATCCCAGTATGGCATCTGTATGAAGAGTTCTGAGTAAGTTGTGTTGTGACATTTATAGTAAATTTTGATGTTAACATGGCCTCTCAACGACGTCGACCACGTCGACGACTCGGAGAACGCTTGTGAGTAATCGTGTCCTCTCCGATGTAATAAGATAACGCCTAGATGCGGCGCATTTGATCATGAGTTCTGATTCGGGCTTTTCTATCACCGGGACTACCATATGTCGTTCTTGACAGGAAAAATATATTTCAGTCCATGCATCGAGCAACCCATTTCTACTTGATAAAATCGATATAGTGAAGCTGATCAAGCGTTTCGTCTCAATAAAAGACGAAACCAGATATATTCACGCGTACGTTGGTCCACGTTTTCTCCTTGGTTTCAGCGCTTGATTAATACTCTCTTCATCTCACAGTTTTCTTCTCTTCTTCTTCATGATCATTCACAGCCAGTGTTCGGTCCGCGAATGACGAAAAAAAAAGTTTCCAGGGTCGACTACTCCGCCACTCCCCCGCAAGCTTCGGCTAACTTCACAATCCGGCGATTTCTTTTCCGGGTGGCATGCTTTTCAACTCGGCTCTTCTGGTTTAAGAACAAACCTCGTTTGGGACACAGAGCCTCCTCACTTGCGTTGCCATTTCCCACTTGTCCCACATGCCAATGTAAGTGGTACTTGTCAGACCCACTTTAGATCAAGACTCTCTCCATCTGACGTCGTCGTTCACCAGCAGGCAGTTTCGGATTACCAGTGACAGTTCCCCAGCAGCTTTGAAGAGAAAGCGGGGGGCGACTCACCGAATCGCGCTTTGCAAATCAAGGGAGACAAGGCAGTATCATGCTGCTTCACCTAGAGTTATCTCTATAAGCCGAACAGGTCGGAGGATGCCCTCATTCCCTCCTGAACTTTACAGGAACATCATCGAATGGGTAACAGATCGACGAGACCTCTGTAGCCTCTCGATAACGTCCCGCCTATGCTCTGTGGAAGCCCAGCGCGTTCTGTATTCTGTCGTTGATCTTGCCCAAAATACCCGTGCACCAGTGCTATGGGCTGACACCATTCTTCAACAACCCCAGAAAGCTTTGATTGTCCGTGCATTGACTCTGCGATTTGACCTGTCTTTCCTCATCGTTCCCGATCTTCTATTGACTGCACTCAAGTCCATTGCTCAGGCGCTAAAGGCCTTGCGACGACTCGAAAAACTTGTGATTGTCGGTCATCCCCTTGCGATGATGCATCCCATACACACTTGGATACTTGATGGTTGCCCTCCTGGGCTCCGTATATTTCATAACTCGGTCTTTCCTGCATGGGCCGTTATTCCCTTCTTATCGCGACATCCTCAAATTCGTGAATGGAAGCAGACCGGCATGTATCCGAGAGATGACATGACGGATACTGTGTTGCCTCAGCTCACTGTATTGGACGCGCATGTATCAACCCTGGTCTCTTTCAAGACTACACGACCTTTGACGAGAGTGCACCTTACAATTGATGACGCAGGGAGGGAAACAGAACGCGATGCGATCCTCGCGCTTTCCAATTTTGGTACCTCTCTGACGACTCTAACCATCGAGGATTCTTCAACGAGAAACAATCTCAAACTCCCCGATTTCTTTTGTCAGCTAGCAAAAGCTGTACCCAACTTGAAGTCTTTATTCTACACGAGGACATCACCGCTCAGCCTACAGGTACGTTTTCTCACATCAGACATCTGCTGACCCCACCATATAACGTTATGACAGGATCTACTTTCACCCAACTCCATCGATAATCTTTCGAAGTTCGAAGCGCTGGAAACTCTGGTACTTCGACTCCGACGCCAGAAACTGCTCTTGGACAATCATCACTTTCGAGAAATCGCTAACTGTGCTTTTGAACGATGTCATTCGCTCAACTGTGTGGCGTTGAAAGATGAGGTAAATTACTCATTCTGTAAACGAACAGGCAGTTCGCTTTCAAGAGATGGTATCGCTTCGCTATTCTCTGACTTTTTGGACAGTGATTCCCCACCTTCATATAATCCCAACATGTCACAATATCGGACAAGTTCTCCATACATTGCATCATAGGAATTGTTCTATAGTTCATTATACCCACTTACTACGCACATATGTACATATATCATGGTAACGAGAGGAAAAGTGGCATCAGTTTCTTAAGATTGGGCGTCCCAAGGCCTAAGAAAGGAATTAAGTTCTCCGAGTCGCTGCTTTCCATAACGTTCTACTTGCCTGTAACAGGATCCCATCCGACGGTTCTTCAGAGAAGATCAGCATTCTAATTGACTTATTGTATGGAAGATACTTACGAATTGAAGCCAGGAGTTCCTGAGCAGAACGAACATAACGTTAACCTCAACTCACGGCTGCTTCTAATCAGTAGATTGGACGTACCGCATCCCTGGTTTCCGCCAACCGTTATATCATTAAAAGCAGACTTGAACCTCTCAGAGTAGATCTAAGAATGGCGTCATCACCGGGCAAGGCTTACTGCGGGAAGAATCAGACTTACAACAGGATTGATGAAACCCACAGGCCCCTTTCCTGAGGCAATCCTCGCATCATTGATCAAAGTTATGAGAGAGCCAACCACAGGTGACGAGCAAGAAGTGCCGAACACGAGTTGGAATTCTCCGTCTATACCTGTAGTTGAACCATATATAAGAACAACCTCAACGTTCACAACGAGCGTTTAGATAATGACCAATGACATAGTTTGCGCTGGAAGCCGGACAACGTAAAACATGTCAGGAGATTCGAGACTGCTTCTTAGGCTGAAAAAGACTTACCCATTAGCAGCTAAGTCAGGGTATGCTCGAACCTAAGTACCGTTTTGCCGTCGATCACAGGTCATGTCACAGATAAGATAACCAACAACTCACAGTTCCACTATTGTTGAACTCCCCGTGTGTATACGGAGGTGGATGCGCAGTCAGGAAGTTTGTTACTGCTTTGGCCTGATACGAGGGCATCCTGAGATATTGTGATTGAGCCAACATCATTCCATATCATTCCATATCGTAAACAACGCTCATAAACTCACGGGAAGATGTTGGAGAATCCACCTCCTGAGAAAATCACTTGCTCGCAAGCACCTTCTGGGTCATTGACAGTCGAACCTGGGTTAACTTGCGTAGCTCCAACTGCCGTAACGTATGGGCAAGTCACCTGGATCGACACAGTCAACCGCCAATTCTGTACAAAAAACAGGGGCCGGCATCATGTACCGGAAAATCAGGATTGAAGACAGTGCCGTTTCTGACAGGCCGATCTACCACCCCATTGACATGAGATGTAGCTCAGAACGAGGAAGCGACGAATATCCTTACGATTGGCATTGAGGCATACCCCTCCATTACCCGCGACACCATCATCGCCAGAACTGTACAGGACGGAAGTCCCCATTAATCCGAGCTACAAACCGGCGGTCCTCGGGCATGAGTATTAGAATTTCCCTGAGAAAAGGAGTATACATACCTTTGCGTACTCTTGACACTGCCGCATTGCAGATGCCGCAGTTATGGTAGACTCGTCTTGACCATAGGAAGTAGAAACAACATTGGGCGGCGCGATTATTCCGCACGACTCAGGCCCTAAACCAGAAGATTAGGCGACATAGATCCAGTAGAAAGAGAAACCGAGAAACCCTTGAAGCCGCCAGGTAATGGATCCGGATATATGCCGTCCTATATTCTACGTAAACTGGACGTTTTCTCGGATAGATGGATGTCTCACTAACTTGGTCAGGATCATCTCCACCTTCAAATGTGCAGAAGCTACCATCTACCGCGTCAAGCCAATTATCAAATCCAGCACCTGGAAAATAAGTTAACAAGGAGTGAGCGATAAGGACAGATATATCATGCCTTCGACGATGTCACCAGTTTGAAGTAAGGTGATGGGTTGGGGGTTAGTGAGGCCCATGGCGTATTCAAGATCTAGATCGCTTTCCCCGTTGAAGTTAAAGCTTTGGTTTGTCGTTTGCACGATCGCTAAACATCCGGGTTTAAATGCTGTTGACGAGTGGAGTTGGAGTTATGTACACACCTCCATCTATAAGCACAGTCTTGGGTTTGACGCCAACCAGACTAGGAGAGAAATTGCTGGGGGCGAACGCAGGGGGGTGTGAGCTCTGGATTGGATGATAAAAGATTTGATCGAATACCGGAAGAACAAATCAAGATCACTTTGTAGAAAGGCCTGTGGCGTAAATTCGACTGAAACGGGCTGTGTCAAAAAGGCTCGAAATCAAGTACGGAATAGTCAATACCTATTCCGTAACTGTTTTTGTGAGTAGCGACGGGCTTGTATTCAACCGAATACAAGGCACGTAAACAGTCGAGAGTGATGAATTCGTCGCAAGTGGCAAGTGATGGTTCTTTTTTGATTTTCTTGTCCGATAACTTAGGTCCTCTTGTCGATGACGGGGCCCCTAAATTGACGCCACGCTTGCTGAAACGGCGAGATACTGGGCGATGGTTGAAATGAACAGTTGGCTTAATTATGTCAACATGACCTCGAACGTGTTCAGGAACGGAATAAGAAACACAACCTGGTACATCTTCAGCACTCTGGTGGTAAATAAGATAGCGAGCCGCAACCAACCGATCTGTTCGTCGCCGGTCTCAGAATGCGTGTACACATGGTACTCCGTCTTGAGTAGATCTTCTACTTCTTCGACCGTGGCGTTGGCATCGATCCAGCCTTTACTAACGGAAAGCCGCTGACGATCTCGAGAGATCCCGGCATCCGATAGCCAATTGACAACAGCAGAAATAGTTTCACTGCTAGGAGCGAACGTCTCTGCCACATCAGAGGGAGTCCAGTGCTGTCCATAAGTGGGCGAATCGGGGTCAGAGACTCTCTTGAGCATGTCCTCAAGCTGATGAAGGTTTCGCTGGGTAAGACCAAATCGCATAGGCAAGATACGATTTCCTTCTAGGCGGCGAGCTATTTGCCAATCAATAGGCTCAGCCGCTCTTCTCTCGTGCACAACATGATGGCTACTTCGGATGGAAGGGGCAGCTACAGCACAAATCGCCAGAAAAACGGAAGAAAGGAAACCGGAAAGCATTTGCGAGGAGGGTTTGAACAACCACGCTTGTAATCATTGTTATATGTGCCAGTCTCTCGTGAAAAAAAAAAGACACTGTCGCCACGGTCAGCAGCCTGTGTGGAACTGAATCGTGGGAGGCTGATAAAACTAATCGTGTGGTCGTCCGACTTGAAAAGAAGCTAGCACATGGTAATCACTGAAAGGCGGGCATATTCTGGGCAGTTTGCCCGTATCAGCGTTTCTCGAACGTCAAGAGTGATAACAGATACCTCACGGACTAGTCTCTAGATGTGATCAGGTGCGACAATTTACCCATAGTGCATAGGGGTCACTAACGATGTGGCATCGGCAATGGATAACTTCTGTCCCTCTAATATCACCAAAATTGCTTGCATCAGCTATGTAAGCGCATGGGGAAAAAACACAGACAGACCTTTACAGACCTTGGAAATCCCATGTCATCATAGAAAATAATGCATAATCAGAATTCCTCTCGTATGTTCAAGACTGGATCAAGTGCAATGGCCTCACGGTTGAACCGTGCATACCACATAACAGGTTTGAACGTCACTATCGTCTGAGAAAATGGATGAAAACCTGGAAAGCCTCGCGGAAAAATCCCATGCTCTGGGCAAATGGCGAGCGAAGAGTTTGTCAACGATATGCATGATTGTTATCAGGCATCGACTTTGAACTGTGGTGAGCATGTGACAAAAAAGATGATAAGAGCCGCATTGCGAACGTCGTTGATAGCAAAAAGAATTGTTCCGCATGCAGCGATGCGATATCAAAGATCTATAAGTTAGACTCTACAGTTGTTAAGGTTGAAGATCAGTACGTCTTCTGCTCCAGCTTTGACGAGTTCATCCATTACCGACGCGCTCTTCTTCTTCTCTATCATGACGCTGACTGCAACCCAATTCTCCTCCTCGATATTACTTATTGTTGGAGCCCTCCGCCCAGGTGTGATTTGAGTTGCTGCGGCAAGCTTGTCTCGAGAGATGTTATACTGGCAGACAACGTATTTGCTAGCTGCGATGACGCCTTCTATGCGACGTGTGATCTTGTCGATAAGAGGTGCGAATTGCGGGCGTTTTGGAGTGGTGGATTTAATGAGTACGGCTTCAGTTTCAAGGAGTGTTGCAATAGCATGGAGACCAGCTGCGCGCATTGTATCACCGGACTCTGTTCAAATTAGATAAGTCTCGAAAAGGTGCTCTAATTCCTCTCACTCACCGACGAGATCGACTATCACACAATGCAATGAGCAAATGTCGAAAAAGAAGCAAAAAAAGAACGCACCTATGCCATCCGCCAACCCGAGGGCGCAAGCAGCCTCCACGCTCCCTCCAACGTAGTCAATCCTAGTCTTGCTTTCTCCCTCGAGTTGTAATCGGGTGTCGATGCCACCAAAGTAGTCTCTTGATAGATGTCTGAAGCTTGAAGCGATTCGCTTGCCCGCAAGGTCGTCCACAGTCTTAAAAGAGCTGTCTTCTGGAACTTGAACTTGAAGAGAGCATTTACCAAACCCAAGTTTCAGTATTTCGGTGACCAGCCCGTCCATCTGCGCTTCCAAAACAACATCATGGCCGGTGATGCCAAGGTCAACATCACCTTTGCCCACGAATGATGGTATGTCGGAGGCAGGAAGGAAGACACTGTTTGAACATGAAGGCGCCTGTCAAAGTAAAATTTGACCAAACACATACAGTGCGATGTTGTGGTTCAAAACGACACAGACATCCAATCGATTACTTCTCCGAAACTGGATGTCCGCCCCTTGTAACGACTTGTTTTAGATGGAGCGATGATTAACAATAAGCGAGCTAACCTGACAAGAGTTCTATGCACTTTTCATAGAGTCGACCTGTGTTGGACAGTGTTGAGCTGATCTGTTTATGATAATCAGGGTAAACTAACCTTTCTTTGGAATCGCAAACAGTAATCGCCCTTCAAGGGCTTC
>JABAJW010000030.1:0-45834 GCA_018855395.1 Arthromyces matolae | reverse complement strand
CAATCATTCCATATATGGTAACGTGCCTGATTACATAATTGGTTAGTCCCCCGTCTAAGCTCGAAATAAAAAAATCGACCCTAGGTTTTTTTTTCAGATCCCGGCACACCCTTGGAATTTTGTTTTGAGAATTTCACGAGGCTATAGCTAGTTGTATTAGAGATTCATCACAATGCGGCGCTTGTCGCCGACTCAGTACTGCGTTATAATAGAGTCATTTACGTATTTAAAGGTAGATCTTGACCCGTTTTGCTATTCTCATGTGCAAATTCACTCTGCCTCCAAGTCTGCCTCCCAAATTTTGAGAATTTCACGAGGCTAAGGTTTCAGTATTTGTCGGTGAGCTTTGTATGAGATGCAACCCACAGTCCATGGACATTCGAGCTGGATAAGACACCATGAATCATTCGATCATCCGATCTACATAAGAATCATTTCTAAGGCGGGAGGAGCGACCGTAGGTCGGCGACAAGCGCCGCCGTGTATAAAGCCTCCTACTTTTTAATTTGATTTTACCACGTTTACCATCTAACTGACCAAATGTATAACCACGTGTATATATATGTATGTATGGTTTAAACCAGCATTTTGAAGTCAGTAGCGGGGTCTGCGGTTCAATTCGTAACCGCTTTAAGGTGTTACAGTATGCTGTCTACACTGGCATACGGTATTGACAACTCCCTCAAAAACTCTCACGTGATCAGAGGAAGAATCAGTACTTGGTCAGATAGTATCAACACGACTTGTTCAGCGCGTTTTTCTCCTCTCTTTCAACCATGGATGGACCTCCTCCGCCAGAGGAGGACTTCTCTGCCTTATCTATCTCTGACCGCTTAGCTCATAAAAACTGGAAGGCGCGTGTCAGTGCCTACGAGGCCCTAGTCAAGACCTTCCAAACAACCGCCTCAGACTCTGATCCTGCATTCAAGCCCTACATCAACAATCCAGATATTCTCAAGAAGATTGCTACTGATTCAAACGCGGTAGCGCAAGAGAAAGGTATCGAGTGTTTGGTGGCATTTGTCAAGTTTGCGGGCGAAACTTCTGTTAAAACTCGCGAGGCTGTGGTACCTGCTTTGGTTGATAAATGCTTCGGTTCAACGAGGAGTGGGACAAGAGCGCAAGCGGTGGAGCTCAGCTTACAATATGTTGAAGTTGAGAATGGAGCTGCGGGGGTTGTGGTACGTTAGATAGGTGTGATCTCTGAATGCAGCCATGTCTTATTCCTACTCATAACCAGGACGATATCCTACCAGGACTGGGGGCAAAGCAACCCAAGGTAGTAGCTGGAACGATCTTTGCTTTGAAAGAGATTATACGGTACGTGATCGTTGGTTTATTTCCTAGCGCCGCCAATCGACCTGGTCTTACCTTTTTCTTAGTAATTTTGGTGTTCCGGTCGTGCCCCTGAAGACTCTTTTACCGGCCTTGCCCAAGATATTTTCACACAGTGACAAGACAGTCAGAGCCGAAGGGACGGCGCTGACGCACGTCGTATACCAGTACATGGGAACTCAGATCGAGGATCACCTCAAAGATCTAAAGCCAGTACAAATGAAGGAGCTGAAGGAAGCGTTTGATGTCATGGACCGAGACGGAAAGGGCAAGGGGACACTCAAACCGGAGCGATTTACCAGACAACAAGCTCGTGAAGCGGAAAGCCGAGCAAACGACAACGATGGGTCTGCTGATACTCCTGGAGGAGAAACTGAAGGTTAGTGGTTGCATGTTTGCTTCCCTCTAATGTCGAACATCCATTTTAGAGATTGATCTTGATCCACGCACACTCGCTGAGCCTGTTGATATCGTCCCAAAAATATCTACGAACCTTTCCGCAGCCTTCAAATCTTCGAAATGGAAAGAGCGCAAAGAGGCACTTGACGATCTTTTAACTCTTCTTAAGTCGACCCCTCGAATTAAAGAAGCAGCTGAACTGGGTGAATTGGTCAGGTCACTCGCGACTCGAGTCTCGACTGACGCAAATATCAACTGTGTTATTGTCGCGTCTTCATGCCTTGAGGAGCTCGCAAAGGGTTTGATGACCTCGTTCGGAAGATATCGAGAAGGCGTAGTACCCTTGATGCTGGAAAGACTGAAGGAACGAAAGGCTACCGTTACGGATGCGATTGCGACCGCATTAGATGCAGTTTTCGCTACGGTCAGTGCTTTTTACACTCCATTATCGCAAATCTCCTGAACCCATGGAACGCAACTTCTAGATGACTTTATCAGATGTTATCCCTGACATCGAACCGGCCCTTAAATCAAAAAACCCGCAAGTGAAAGAAGGAACCCTCAAGTTCATGGCTCGATGCCTTGCTACTTCTTCTACCCCCATGCCTTCCCCTCAACAGAAGACAATCTCTGAATCTCTTGGAGCTTTGCTTGAAGATGGATTCGAGGGTGCACGCAATGAGGCGGCCATCTGTCTTGGAACTTTAATGAAGATGGTCGGCGAACGTCAACTTGCTGGACTTATGAAGGAATTGACGGATGCACGGAAGGCTAAAGTGATGGAGGCCTTCAATAACGCTACGGTCAAATGTACACCTGCCAAAGCAGCCGCGGCGGCACGACCTCCTACTTCCAAAGCTCCTGCACTGCCTCCAAAAGCCAACCCCCCTCCAAAAGCTCCCAAAGCGTCTGCCATGGAAGAAGAGGCAGCAGGTGCGCAGGAAACGGCCATTAAGCCACCTCCAAAAGTCACAGTGAGTCAACGTGCACGTCGTGTATCAGTGATAATAACCCCCTTACAGCAACCTAAGAAACCCCCTGTTTTGTCGAGTTCATCGGCACCGAAGAAACCCGTCGCGGTAGTGCCGCCCAAGAACACCAAAGCGGCCCCCACTCAGAATAATGTGCTGGACACTTTCAAGTACAAACATACTCCAGAGGAAGCAGAGATTCTTGCAGCCGACATTCTACCTGCGTCGACCATGGGTGACCTTGGAGACGCGAATTGGAAGACCAGATTGGCCGCTCTCGAAGAAATGCTGACTTGGGTTGAAGGCGAGGTCGATGGCCTCGACGCTGAAATCGTAGTAAGAGCCCTGGCAAAGAGATGCTGGGGAGAGAAGAATTTCCAAGTAAGTAGAGAGCAGCTTCCATTGTCAGCATCCTCACAAACCACATTTAGGTCTCAGCCAAAGTTTATGCCCTGCTATCTGTCTTAGCTGAGAGGTGCCCATCTTTTGGCCGATCATGTGCAGCATTGAGCGTTGGACATCTCAGCGAAAAACTCGGGGATATGAAATTGAAAAAGCCTGCGGGGGATACCTTGCTTCTTTTCGCCGAAAAAACGTCTTTGCAATTTATTCTAAACCAAGGTATAAAGTTTGTGTGCATTACGTCAATGGATACGCTGAGTAACATACCTCATAGCATATGAACCTTTGTCCAAGCAAAAGGCTCCCAAAGTCTTGGGAGACGCGATCACGTGGATTAATACGGCTCTCACAGAATTTGGCATTGCTGGCCTGACGCTCCGAAGTCTCGTTAATTTTCTTCTTCTTGGGCTCCAAAATTCCAATGCTGCTGTTCGAGCCAATGCTACGAAGACATTGGTAACAGTTAAACTTTTTGCAACCTCCAGTAAGTCTCTATTTTAGACTTCAAACTTCACCTTTCATGGTTATCGATCATGCCCTGGCAGAAATCAAGGAATATTTGGAGGATTTAAATCCACAGTTGCTCAATACTATCACCTCTGAGTTCGATAAATCCGATGGAACTCCCGCCCCAGAGCCTAGTCGAACATCCGCGGATCTTGTTTTGATTTCATCCGATGGTGTGGCTGGTAAAGGCCAAGTCTCCGACCCTCTGGATGATTTGTTTCCTCGAATTGAACTGGAAAGCCTGCTGAAAGGGACTTCAATTCTGGCTGACGCTAAAAGCGATGCTTGGAAGACGAGGAAAGAAGCCCTGGAGACACTTCAAGCCATTCTAGATCAAGGCAGTAATAAGCGTCTGAAAGGAAGCGTGGGTAAGTCTGTTTTGGTTTCGACAGCAGGATGGCGCAAACACATAGTTTAGGGGAGATCGGCCAAGTCCTCAAAGCCAGATTAGTGGACCAGAACAAAGCTGTACAAACCTTGGCACTCGATATCGTCAGTCGCATCGCGGTAGGCATGGGCAAACCTTTTGAAAAGCATGCTCGCCTCTTTGTTGCCCCTGTCTGTACAGTCTTGGCTGATCAGAAGGCTCCGATTCGTGCTGCGGCTCTCCAAGTATTGACTTCAATTGCCACAGCCTGTGATGGCATTGACCCCCTTGTACCGGGCATAGCTACTGGGATGGAAACAACCAATCCGATGCAAAAAGGCTCTCTCATGAATTGGCTAGCTGAGTGGTTTAAAGGTCATACTGTTTCCTCTTCAACAGATCTCAAGAACTGGGTCTCCCCCATCGTAACATCTCTCGATGACCGCAATAGTGAAGTACGAAAGGGGGCACAAGCCTTGCTACTACCTCTGATTGGATCGGTTGGCTTCGATACCGTTCTTCATCAAACTAACTCACTGAAACCTGCGTCTCGTGCAAGTGCCGTTCCTCTGATCCAAGCTGCTCGGCCTGAAGCACTCCCCGATTCAGTGTCATCTACGGCTCCCAAGCACCCTGGCGCGACAGTAGCATCCTCAGTCGTTCAGTCAGTCAGTCCACCTCCCGAGTCTCCGCCACCTCCAGTCGCTACAACTATCGCAAAGCCAAAATTGGGTGTTCGCCGATTGCTTCCTCAGGGAACGACTCGCCCTGAATCTCGCTCGGAAAGTCCCATTGAAACCTCAGCTCCTCCTCGCGCAAAAGCATTTCTCGGTGGGACCAAACGGCCCATTGCGCCTGCATCTCCTGCGCCCTCCCTTGTGTTCTACAGTGCCAATCTAGACGCAAAGAAATTACGTTGCGGCAAAGATTCACAGAAATGGGTCAATGAGACTGGACCCACTCGGAAAGACCTCGCTGACCTTTTACAATCACAAATGGAACCACATGCGTCAAAAGAACTCGTTTTGCGACTGTTCAGTTACGATCACAATGCTGTGAACGATCACATCAATGGACTGACTCTCATGTGCGACTTTTATCTCAATGCCCAAAATGCGGACGAAAGCATTGAGACAGTTTGTTTGGCGAACCTCGATCTACCCCTCAAATATGTTTCATTAAAGATCCACGAACCGCAGCCTAACTTGGTCTCAAAATGTTTGGACGTAGTGGACGCTGTATTAACTTTCTTGAAAAGCGTGAACTATCAACTAACTGACGGAGAAGCGGTGTGCTTCATTCCGACTATCGTATACAAGGTGCCTATCTTCCTTTCAATTACAAGCAATTACTCATAATCTTATTCAAAGCTTGGAGACGCCAGGGAACAAGTTCGGGGTCGTGTTCAACAAATCATCAAGACACTACCCAAAGTCTATGCTTACAGCCGTGTATTCCAGTTGCTTCTCGATTACGGTCTTAAATCAAAGGTCGCAAAAACCCGCCAAGGAACTCTTGATGAGTTAGCGGCTATTCTGAAGAAGTCGGGAATGGGTGCATGCGACCCACCAAAAGCCTTTCCAATCATTGCTTCTATGATATCGGACAAAGACTCTGCAGTTCGTAAGTCTGCACTAGGGGCTTTAAGGCAAGGGTTTTAGTCACTGTTAGGCTCTAATATCTTTGTTGAATGTGGTTTCAGTGAAGCATATACCCTTGTCGGTGAAAAAGTCTGGTCTTTCGTTGGCTCACTTCCACCCAAGGACAAGACTCAACTTGAAGAACGGTTGCGACGCGTTCCAGGGCCTAGCTCTAACGACAAAGTGGACTTGGCACCTTCAGCCCCGACAACCAGTCTCCCTGTCGCGAGTCGTTTAATCCCAAGTAGTACAAAACCCAGCTCGCCTTTGACTTCGCGCATCGGGGTTTTACCTCGACCCGCAAGCCCTTCTGTTGCGGCTGTGAATTCTCGACTTGCCCGCCCGGCTTCTCCAGCGAACACTGTGCGCTCTGGGTCACCCACCGTCTTGATTGCTGCGCGATCTGAATCACCTGCACGTGGTTCGCACCTTTCGCAACAGCAGGACACCGCTATCACAGGGTTAACTGGTTCTCCGAAAGGGGTTGGCCGACCCAAAAGCCTCTTGCCATCGAGACTTGGGCGTACTCGAGTTCCATTTTCCTCCACAGCAGTCCCATCTGTAATGCAAGAGGAGCCTATCCCGAGTGAACCCAACCCCTCCAATAATGGCCAGGAGGAAGATTACACTCCTCCAGAAAGGGGTCCAGACGCTGTTGTCCCATCCGAAGACATGGCTGTTACAATTTCAAGCATTCTCAGCAGCGACGCAATCCGAAGTGTGGATGCGCTCAAGAAGATACAGAAGGTCCTCTCTGTCGGACCTGAACTCGGGCCTGAATCTCCCCTCTATCGGGACTTGGCCGACCACGCTGAAGGATTGATGGAGACAATCACACTTCAGATGGCACATATCTTCGAGCGCCTTGAAAATTTGGTTCCTGATGATAACTTCCGATTGGCCAAACACCTCATCCAGACACTGAACAACTTCTGTGATCATCCAATGCTTGCAGAATCTTTGACAGTTGACATCTTAACGTCTTTGTTAGAGGAGTTGACGCTCAGATTGCTCGAAACTGACGATAGCGGTGTTAAAAAAGTGAAGGATCTATCGCGATTCATTAACATGATCATCTTGAGACTTTTCGCTACTGCCAGAAGGATGTCCATCTTCCGGTAAGTGGTGTCTGTGATATAGTTATCTGATGCTTATTCTAGCCAGAGCGCTTTTCGCCCTCTTATTGCAGATCGTGAAGCCATTCCCAAGCAATGGCACTTTACCTGAGTCGAACGAAGCCAAGGTTGCGGAGCTTGTACTAAAATGTGTCTGGAAATTGGCGCGCAACATACCCCAAGACCTGAACGAGCAAAGGCTGGATCCAGTCGAGCTCTTCCCGGCTATTGAACATTTCTTGCAATCCGTCCCACCCAACGAATGGCGGGCACGTGCGACAAATAAGGTGCCTTGCGGCGATATGCCACTAAGGACAATCAAAGTGATCATACAGCATGTCGTTGGTGAGTAAACGAAGACATGTTCCGGGAAATGCGTTCTGAGTATCGTTACTATTAGCTCACTACGGAGACGATGTTTACGACCTCCTTTCGGCTGCATTCGATGATCCTTCTGCTACGATAGTCTACCCATACGTATACCGCATCTTAAACTCTAGCTCTCGACAAGGTGCGGATGTGCCGCGGAATGCCGACTTTAATGAAGCCACTCGACCAGTGTCTCGAACTTCGAGTCGACCAATTTCTCCCCAAGAAACCGCATCGTCCGCGAATTCCGTCGCTCATCGACGTTCACCTAGCCACCGTACGAGTCCGAGCTCATCTTCTGTCAACGGGAATCCAGTATCTTCTCCGGTCGTTGAAGAGCCGGACCCAGAGTCTCAACTCCTTGCCATCATTGGCCACATATCCAGCGAGACGACAGGCGCATTACACAAAGAAGGCATCACGGAACTCCATCATTTCTTGAAGCAACATCCGCATAAAAAGCCTCGGGTAGACAAGCTCCTAGAGTCGACCGGGCCTGCGTTTCGCAAATATATAACTCGTGCCCTTGCAAGTCGCGCAAACGAGGATGCTGAGAGGGAAGCTGCTGTGGCTGACACATTGACAAGTAAGCAGCATTTATCCTTGCTGGCCAGATGTTGAGATTTGGCCCTCTGCAGAATTAGAATCCAGTCATGTTGGCACGTCAACACCCGATTCCACTGCTGACCGGGCCGTCACGCGAGCGAGTCCAGAGGTATCGCCCCAACAACAAGATAAATTATCCCGTCTGCACGACATCTTTCAATATAGATCAAGCACCCTTAGTACTGTTTCATCGCAAAGTCGGACGAATCGGACTTCTCCTGGATAGTTGATAATTTCTTTCCCTCGTTGTATTCTTAACTGCTGTGTATGATATAGACTACAGGTTTAATACGATCTTGCTGCGTATATTCTACACAACGCCTCTTTCCGACACATTCTTCTCGTTATCAAGGCTACCCTTATCCACTGAGTCCATGTTAGATGGCGCTTCCAAAGTTGCTTGGCCAATTTTATCAGCTGGGTCACGATAGCTCGGAACGAAGTTAACGCATAACGCGTAGGAGTAAGCGAGAATGAAGAAGATGACTGGGATAATCATTGCAAATGCAGTGCTGTTGCGTGCATCGGCGACGCGTGCGAGGATGGGTGGAACCTGATCTGACAAATTGAGAGTCGACGTGGAATAGGTCAGAGGAACATACACAAGCGCCGCCGACAACCCCACCGACAATCCAGCCGGCGCCTCTCTAAGGGGAAAAATCGACATGGAGTCCGCTACCAGACGGAAGACGAAAGTACCTTGGTGTGTCGTCCAATGCCACGTATTCCTAGAGCTACGATTGTGGGGAAGCATACACTTTCAAAAAACAATGTAAGATTTAGCATAGCAAGGCCAACATTCCCTCGTTGTGTTATGCTGGCACTGCAGAAGGCGATGACTCCAGAAAGATAGAGGAGAAAAACATAGCGAGGCTTGACGAAGCGCATGAATACTATGACACAAGGCTCAGTGGACATCATCTCTCATTTTCTTTTCTGACTTACTCGATCCGGTGAACCGTCCGACGGCAAAGCATCCTTGCGCAATGGCCAAGAACTTGGCACCAAGAGCAGATGACGTCTCACCTCGCGTTTCCGTCACGTAGTTAATAAAATAGCCCGCGATGGCCACTGTGGGGATCGGTAAGAATATGTTTTGGTGGAATCGATGGCAAACCTTGAGCGCCAGTGTAGCAGAATTGTGCAAAAGCGGCATGGAAGACGCGGTGTAGAGTCCAGAATGGGCGAGAACCCTCTTGTTCCCCTACGTGAGTTACTTCAGCTTGTTGGGCCATATCGGCGTCTATACATGATAGCATAGGTATCAAAGGAGGGTTTTTGCAGGTTGTCGGCACACACCAGTAACTTCAGGAATAACGGCAAGATAGAATACGCCCGCGAGTGAGAAAACAAAGATAGCGATGGCGAGGTACACCCATTGGACGTTTTTGAGGGCTGAGACACTGTCGCTGGTTTCTTTGAAGAAGACGTAAGAGCCCAATACTGGCCCGACGACAGTGCCCACCGCTTGTATAGCCTGTGCTAAATTGATCCTAAGCTCAGCATACCGGGGTGGACCAGTCACTGTTATACATTTTACCATCTCATCTATTCGGATGATTGATAGAGGACACTCATACCGGCCATATACGGGTTAGCAGCAGTTTCGAGAGTACCCAAGCCGCTACCAATGATGAATGTGGCGCCGCAGAATCCCCCAAAGCTTCGTTTAAGGGCGGCGGGCCACATCATGAGTGCACCAATACCATATAGTGACAGGCCTAGAATGAATGTTGCGCGATAGCCAAAGTGTCGCAAGACCCAGTTCGCGTAACCGAGTGAGGCGAGAGGATATGCGCCAAAATAAGCCGCTTGAAGACCTGATGAACGTGTTCGTGTAATGTGGAGTGTGTTCTGAAAATGCTTGTTCAGAGTGTCGAGCAAGCCATACGCAAAGCCCTAGAAGCAAGGATTTCTGAGTATTCTCTAAATGATATGATTCATAATATCGTACCCAAAGGAAATAGAGAATGGTCACTAAAAATAGCGGGAAAAGTGTCTGGCGCAAAGTCAGAGAGGCAGCATCCGTGATTCTGTCGCCGACTCTGAGGGAGTGTTTTCTGAAGAAACCACGAGAGTTTGAGTTCTGGGGCATCATGATTATGACATAGCCTGGAACCGAACACATTGGTCTTCTTATTACAAAATTATTGACCGGGCCGTTTGGTGGGTATAAACAGGTAGAAGAGGATCTCCAGAGATCACCAGGCAATGTTGGGCCAGTCACCGGACTGAAAAGAAGCTCCACATCGCATGTAAAGTAATGGCATGGCCAAGGAAAAGTTCTGATTGTCGGCAAGCATGATGCTGTCTTTACGAGTAACTTATGGCATTATGTATGAATAGCAGAGCGCTGCAAGACCGAGAAACTGTTGTGGTGATTGAGAGCACTCAACTGGCAGTGGCACTGTGGCAGGCGTCGTCACTGTTATTTGGCCTTGTTATTTCTCTCTCTCTGATCGTTGGGGGCGCGCCCAGTTGCCACTTTATGCAAAACATTCATCTTCCCTCCAAACTTGTTTTCCTTTCAACATGACAAAATCTGCGACCAGCTTGGCAACCTACGATGCTGCAATGCTGTTCTGGAGAGCCGTAACCCAAATATTTTTTCGCGAAATACGTCCAAGAGGCGCGTTCAACATACCGCCCGACGGACCCGTGATATTCGTCGGTGCCCCGCACAACAACCAAGTACTTTCAGCTCATCTAATGGTTAGAGACTCTTTGTTCAACTAGCTATGAATGTAGTTTCTTGATCCTTTGCTCCTGGCACTGGAAGTTTACAAGGAAACACGTCGTCATGTTCAGTTCCTCGCTGCCGCAAAAAGTATGGAGAGAAAAGCGGTCGGTTTCTTCGCCCGCCTTATGGGCAGCAGTGAGTATCTATTCTTTTCTTGTTCAGTTTAAGTTTCACAAATACATCACACAAGTCCCAGTTGCTCGCGCTGCGGACTACGCTTCGACAGCTTCAGGGCGCATATACCTCTCTCCCGATGATCCATGTCTTATCTTGGGGGAAGGCACTAGATTCTCTTCTGAATTGAAGCCAAGAATGCAGATCATGCTGTCCAAAGCTCTGAACTCGCTGGTCGCTGAAGTGAGCGAGGTCATCTCGGATACCGAGTTGAGAATCAAACGCGAGTTTGGTGGCGACAGTGGAAAGGGAACATTAAAGATCAGGGAGCGCGTGGCGGAGCTGCGGCGAGAGGGTGTACAAGGGCTGGACTTTAAGAAAATGCCTTATGTCGACCAACAAGAAATGTACCGCGATGTTTACGAGTGCTTGAATGAAGGTGGGAGTATTGGCATATTTCCTGAAGGTGTGTTGCTTCTGAACCTGAGACGTACAATATGACAAGTTTCTCGCAGGTGGCAGTCATGACCGCACAGATTTATTGCCTTTAAAAGCTGGAGTATCCGTCATGGCTCTCGGCGCCATGGCAAATAACCCAAATGTCCGCGTAAAAATCGTTCCTGTAGGCCTTTCATACTTCCATGCTCATAAATTCCGATCACGGGCGGTGGTCGAATTTGGCAGCGCTCTCGATGTCCCTTCCGAGTTTATTGATATGTTTAAACAAGGAGGTACACAAAAGAGAGAAGCGGTTGCAAAATTTTTGGATCTAATCTACGACGCATTGAAGACTGTGACGATCAGAGCGCCTGATTATGATACACTGATGGTTCGTCAAACATTCTGTGTCGCAGTCTTCAGTTCAAATAACTTATCGATGCGTAAGCTTATCCAAGCAGTACGACGATTATACAAGACACCAGGGCAACATCTTACTCTCGGTCAAGTTGTTGAACTAAACAGGCGTCTTCTCGAGGGTTATATCCACTTCAAGGATGAGCCGCGTATCCAGAAACTTCGGGAACAAGTGCTGAAATACAATCGTCTTGTCAGGGACCTTGGATTGCGTGACCACCAAGTGGGAATTTTTCGCACGTTTTGCCATCGATTCAAGTATTGAGTCTTCATTTGCAAGGTTCCGAGGGCTCAGAAAGCAGGCTGGAAAACTTTGGGCTTGCTAGTATACCGGCTTGGACTGCTCGTCATCTGGACCATACTTGCATTACCTGGCACCATCCTTAATGGGCCAATGTTCATTCTTGCTTCTTTAATATCCAGAAAGAAAGCCAAAGGCTAGTCTAATCTCCAGCAATCAGCAAGCGCTTACATATAGTATAGAGGCCCTTGCCGCATCTGTCGTCAAAATTGCGGGGAGAGACGTCTTGGCTACCTGGAAGGTTCTCATCTGCCTTGGAGTTGCTCCTCTGTTGTACATCTTTTATGCTTTCCTTGCCACATTAATTGCCATCCGGGCCAGGGCACCCACCGAGTGGAAGTTTGCCACACCGTTTCTCGTCTTTGTGGCGCTGCCGTTCATGAATTATGCCGCCCTCAAATTTGGGGAGGCTGGTATGGATGTTCTCAAGTGAGTATATACCGGCATGGTTGGTTGTATGTGCTGCTCACTGAGAATGCAGGTCTCTGCGACCGTTGGTTGTAGCTCTTGTTCCTGGTCAACAACGGGATCTTGACAAATTGAAGCGAATCAGAGAAGAGCTTTCCCACGAACTCGCTGATTTGATCAATGACTTTGGTCCCAAGCTATACGATGATTTCAATGAGGTATGCCTTCCAAAAATTAGAATTTTCCAATTAATCAACGCGATGTTAAAGTGGCGCATTCTGGTTCCCTCGGCTAGTGCTCCCCCGTCATCTGGTACGCTTGGCCTATGGCGTAGGACCAGTAGTACGGGCGCAGTCGATGCACAAGGTCTCGGTCTAACGCACCCGATGACCTGGATCGATGAGCGCTTGTTTGGCTGGAGCCGTAGTGCTACACGAGGAACCAGTGCATGGGGCGGTGTCTCTGGTGACGAATCTAGTCGTATTGGGAGTCATATAGGGACACCCGAAGACTCGGACGGTGAAGACACGGGTGACTACGACGATGTCATTGGCATCATTGGAGCAGCAGATGATGCATTGGCCAGTCAAAAGCCCAAAAGCCGACAAAGCTCGTATGCGGACCTACAGAGACTCCGTCTCCTTTCAACAGTACCTGATCAGGGCCTCCATTCTCGGCAAGGTCATCGTACACGAAAGGATAGTCTCACGGACAGTGTACATGTCACTCGACTTGCAGCTGTCGATCGTACGGAGCCATTTCCGGAAGCCACAGACGGATTGAATAGTGAGATTGACAGAGTTCGATCCAGGAATGGTTGAATTAGATTAGTAGGCAATGGGTGTTAATCTGTTGTCTGAACAATCTATTTTACTTGATAGTGATCCTTTGACGAGATTGGTCCATCTAAGCCAGCTCAAATGGTTTCCCGGCTGTCAAGATCTCGACCCCCGTCTCCGTAATCCTTGCAATAGAGGTTTTTGAGATGGAGATCAATGCAAATCATACATACGAGCACTTACAAAAGGGTTTCCTCAAATTGTGCGCTCCTTTTACCATCCACGGTTGTTGCCGTCCAATTATCCGGCCAATGAACCTCTCCCCAGTTGCTGCCGAGATTGATCATCTATAAGAACAGGTCACACAATACCCACCAATCTGAAGAAGGGAGATTACATACAGGTTCAATAGTGAAAACCTATATTGATCAATCAATCAATGCCTTATGTGGGGAAAGGGGTATGGCTTACCATCCCAGGTTTCATAGTGCCGACGGCTTTGTTCTTCGCGTAGTGAGGTACGTTCGGAGAACAATGGAAGAGGTCATTAATGCCATGGCCTGTATATGTTCTGACCGTTGCGCAGCCATTCGCACGGGCAAGAGGTTCTCTGATGATAGTGAATAAGCCTACATATGGTCTTGACGAGTGCTTAAAGTACTTGCATAACTTTGCCAATGTCACGGAACAAAGCACCAGGTTTGCATATCTTAATGGCCTCGTCTAGGCAGCTGCGCGTCGTGCGAATTAACTTCTTAGATTCTTCGTCGATCTCCCCAACGGGGTATGTAGCGTTTAAATCGGCATGGTAACCTGTATAGTGTAGGGATTATGATTCGTTCCGTGCCACTAGATGCTTTTAGATTACCTTCAAAATATAGTGATACGTCTAGGAAAATGAAATCGCATGAGTCAAATTCCCAGTGAAGTGTATTGAGAGGATCTACCGATATTGACGATATCTCCTTCACGCAATTTCCTCTGGTCTGGAATTCCATGGCAGACGACTTCGTTTACAGAGCTGGGAAAGATGGAGGAACCACGTTAGTATGTAAATTGTGGAGGTTGGTTTGGGGCAGACGTGCGTGCAGACCGATTTTGGGAAATTACGGTAGTTTAAGGGGGACGGGTAGGCATTCCGTTCGATGGTGGCCTGATGCACAATCTCGTCTAGTTCGTCGGTTGTGATACCCGGGCGAACATGGGAGGCTGCGATGTCAAGGACTTCTCGACCAAGCTAAGGGACATTGATGCGTTAATGATGTTTTAGTAAGAAGAATGCAACGCACGCGACAAGCAGTTCTCATCTTAGCCTGCTCTTCGGACGTCAATAATCGCGGAGGCTGACCCGCACGTCTTAGTTCAGCGACAGGTTTACCTGAAGAGATAGGCGATAATTTAATTGGTGAAGAAGCAAAGAGATATGGAATGGTTCTACCGTCAGTGGCATAGTCAGGACGAGGTATGTGATCCGGAACGACACGAGTCTTGCTGAGTGGGTAGACGGGTCTTATGGGGCCTGTAAATGCGTAGTTGGGGAAAGGATTATATGTGCCATCTAAAGAAAGCTAAGATGGAGGAGCACCGGGTGGGGAACAAGTTAAAAGACGCACCATCGGCTTTCCCGGATGCGATAGTATGGATTGCCTTGTGAAATTTCTAGACGATCCCGATGAGATTGAAGAAGGCTTCGAGAGAAGAGGGAAAAAAACTTGCCCCTAGATAGGTTATCGGTCGTAGGGGAAATAAAGTAAATCTGCAGGCACTTACATCCTGATTTAAAGCAATTTTGCTCGCAGAAAAAGGAGCCTTTTATGCCCAACCTACACAAAGTGTGTGAATATACATGGTATTTTTTTTGTTAAAAAAAAACAGAGGTCCATACTTGCTACATGATGGACATTCCAGACGCGAAGGAGGATTGCCATTAGGGCAAGATGGATTCTGGCAAAGGACAACAGACGACATGGAAGGAAATGGCCAAAATGTGTTTTTCTATATTTAGACCTGCTTTTCATAGATATATACTCGTAAAAAGGGTAAAAATTAGTTGGGAATGTTGTAAGCGATGGTGCATGCAAGGTAGAGCGATTATATGTTGACAAGTATATAAGGAACCAAAGATTATGGTAACAGCTTTTGATAGCGGATGTGCGAGGGGCAAAACAGGTGGCAAGAAGAAGGGGAGGCAAAAAAAAAGGAAAACTATGATAACAATACAAGTGGAGATAGCGCAGGAATGTCTCTGACAAAAAAAACTTCTGACACTGTATGTAAGTACGTGGGGGGTTGCTGATGCTATGGTAGAGAGAAAAAGAGGAGAAGGGCTAGAGTTTAATGAGGGACAACCTCAAGTTTGTAGGCTGATTCTGTGTCGCGAGCGGCACGAGCCAGAGCTCGATAATGGGAAGTGCCGAATATATCGAGGAGAGCAGCCTCGTTCTCAGCAATCCATGTAGAGGAGGGCAAACCCCGGATGGTGCGGTAAATACCCTGGGGAAGATTTTCTTCAAAGGCGATAGTGAGAACGCCAGTAAGAAGACATTGAATGAGGCTCAAAATGTCATTTACGGGTGGGCAGATCTTTCTGACGGACTCGAAGATGTCGCTGTGAAAGACCATTTGCCATTGAACGCGGCGTTCTGGGGAAAAGAAGGAGCTGGCATGTACAGGGAGCTGGAGTTTGAGTTTTGGGCCAGCTGGGAGGCCAACTGAGGAACGCCAAATGGAAGAAGTCTCGATAGAGAACAAAAGACGGTGATCATTGGTTGGGGCGTCTGACCAGTTGTGCTCACGAACAAGCCTGAGCCTGAGAGCGTTGAGCCAACGATGAGCACGAGCATAATTAGCTCCAAGGGCGTCGGCAGTTGTGAGGGGGATGCGAGTACGACGAGCCCAGTCGTCCATATTGCGGACATCACTGGAGAAGATGACCTGAGGTTTAGTTGTAGTCGACATGATAGATGATGAGGACGACGATGGGAACGACGAAAAAAAGAAAACAAGGCGGGGCTTATAAGTAAAAGCGGACAAGGCACATAATTTGGCCAGGACGAGGGGGGGCGAGGAGACAGAGAATAATTAAAAAAAGAAAAAAATAACAACAATCACCGTCGGTCGAAAATACACGTGTATTCGTCCCGACAGCTTCCTTGATGGGCCCGAGTTAGCAAAATATAAAGTCCCTTTTCGCTTCCGAGTCTGGTATAGCATCTCTTGAGCAATCCTCTTGCGTTCCTTTTAGCAGTATAAGCCCAAGTTTTCAGAGAGCAAAGTATTCTCAATCTCCCACGATAACCAAATCAGGAAGTACATTAATACTTGATGGCCTTTTTGGCGACCCTTTGGACCTTGGCCAATAAGTAACTCAATGAATTGACTCTCTTAGCAACACATCGATTTCGTGTCCATGCATCCAGCTGAAACAAGCCAAGGGGCGTTTTGATTTTTTTTTTTTGAATTTTCTTTTTCTTTTTTTTCCGAGCACATTCTTGGATTACATAAGAATCGCGATTTCAAAGTCAAAACACCATCCATGTCGAACGAGTTCGACGTCTATCAAGCCTACGAGCTCCATCTTCGCGATGCTCAAGTATGCCATTCATTCATTCTCCCCGATATCCTCATGCTTTAATTGTTATTTCCAAGATCTCCCCCCCTTTGGCCGCTATTCTCGCTTTGGCCAAACTCATCGAAAATTCCACAGGCACGTAATCATCTACCTGGCCATAGAACAATTACATTTTATCTCCTCAACCACAGCCGGAACAATGTTTGAGCTTGTGAAAGCCCTCAATGACGGCGCCCGGATTCTCAACACGCGATCGTCCAACCCCATAAGTCTCAATGCTGGCTGTGAACTATTCATCGCCTTTGTCACCTTGTTCCCCCATGACTCTGTTGTACGCTTTGTCCAGATCACTTCTCTTTTGACCCCACCCCAAATACAATTGTCTCTGCTAGACTTTTGCCGATCTAAAGACAAAACTCATCCGCCAAGGTCAACAATACGCAAAGGAGGCTCTAGGTTATCGCCAAAAGATTGCTGAACTCGCAGTCGATTTTATCAAAGACGGCTCTGTGGTCCGTCAAACTATCTACCCCTTCGTGATTGACAAGAATTCAATCTTTGTCATTGGTCCAGATCCTAACTCATTCCTACTCAAGAGTAGTCATGCAAACCTTGTTGCTTGCACATCAACGAAAGCGAATATCAGGTTTCTCAATTTTCACTTTCATTTAAGCTCAGTCGATGAACTCAAACATTTGCAAGTCTTTGTCACTGAAGCACGTCCTCGTGGTCTTGGGTCCGTCCATCCCGCTATCACTGAGTACTTTTAATGTCTGATGCCGAGTCTTTTCGTAGAATCAAAACTGCCGAAGCTCTTACTGCGGCTGGTATACCCAACACTGTCCTTTTAGACTCGGCCGTCGCCTACGTGATGGAAAAGGTTGACTTCGTTCTCGTTGGCTCCGAGGCTGTAGTTGAAAGCGGAGGCCTTATCAACGCCGTCGGTAGCAACCAGATAGCAATCATTGCTAAAGCTGCCAACAAACCATTCTATGCTCTAGCCGAGAGGTGCATTCGATTCGCTTGATCTATCTCGTAACACAACTGATTTCACCCATACAGTTACAAGTTTCATCGCTTATTTCCCTTGTCGCAGTATGACCTTCCCAACCAAAACAGTCGTATCTTTTCTTTTCCTTCCCCCAAACTAGCCACTACTCTATCGCAACCAACAGCACCGTCGTGGAACTCAATCCCAGGGTCGAGCCTCTCGGAGGAGCCCACTTCCTCCGAAGTGGCGCCCACAAAGATCACACAAGAACAGATATCACAAAATAATCCTGACGTCGATTACACAAGGTCATACTTCATGCACGCCTTTATTCTCCTTTGTCCTAGTTGCTAAGATTATATCTATAGACCGGACCTGATTTCACTTGTCTTTTCTGACGTTGGCAGTCTAACGCCGGAAGGAGTCAGCCAATATCTAGTTGGAATGTTCGCGGGCTGAAGTGTATGACGTCCAACAACACGAGGTGTTCATATCTTCTTGAACCCTTAAGGTACACATGGGGGTGAGGAGGAGCCTGGAGGAACCAGGATGATCTGGAGATTCATCATCACGATAGTCGATAAGCTTTCCAAGGACAATGTCCTCTGTGTAAATTTGAACTCGGAGAAAATTGTTGAAATCTCCTTAATCTGTACATACATATGGGACACGTTTCTTTTCCTTTGATAATTTGCAATACAATTTGGAATAAAGGCATAAGCTTTTGGGTTTATTTGTAGCGACCCTCGATCACCAAGATCACCAACCTTTTTGCTTCCGTGTCACGCATCGATTCCGCTTGTGACATTTTCAAGTTGCAACTCCCTGCAGTTGCATGCCACTGCAATACGGAAGATAAAGCGGCTGACCTGCGTCACCATCGGTCAAGCACAAAGTCTTCATTCACTGGTTGGACGAAAAACTACCTTGGAAACAAAGTATGGCTTCACACATGAATTGGATTTTAACATTTTGGCAGTCCGATCATCCTCTGATTTGGTTGAGACTCACCGAAAACGTCCACAAATAAAAACATTGATTCTTTGTGATATTCTTGACCCTGTAGGTGACTAATTTCGGCGTCAGTAAAAGCCAACGCCAACGTTCATTTCCAGTGACCGCCTTGCATCTCGATAAAGTTATATAGGCAATGTTTTGATTGCCTCGTCGGTTGCGCAAGGTTTGATATTTTTATTAATTTCCTTTTTTTTTTCTTTTTGTGTCCCGCTCTGGGACGTCCTGGAACTATAAAGGTGAGTGTTAACAATGCTCCAACTCCACAACTACACCCAGCTTTTTTCCTCTCAGCCAGCCATACCTCGCTCTCGTCGCTATGTGCAAATGGCGCCAGTAAGCCACACCTTTTCCCTAATACGATGCGGAGTCGCTCATTATGTCACAAATCAAGAGTCCAACATATCTATGCGATCTGCAATCACGTCTACAGCTTGGTACGTACGACATTACGCGTCTCATTCCGCGCCGCCACTTACGCGATTTCTTACAGCCTGACGAGATGGTGCGATTGGGTTCAACGCCACCGTAAGAGATTATCTCATCCTTAAATATAGATCCAATGCGACGATCGATGGTGCAAGTTTAGCTCTACCCATCCCGGTGGTGCCGTCGAATGTGGACCAAACTGTCGGACGACTTGTTGGCAATAGTAAGAACTACTCGTCATTTTCTGTTGAAGATAAACCCACCAACTCTCCACGTAGTCGTCAATTCCCCCAACAATACAGTAAGAAAGCTTTGAGATGTTGCCCGTTGAAATGTCTGCTAATCCGTGTCTACAGGTCGTACGTTTCAGCAAAAGTGCAATAGTTGTCTACAGGCTGTCGGTCAACAAAGCGGCGGGGGCAACAGAAGTGGATATTATTGACTCCGAATCTGACTTGGAGCTGGATAGCTACTATACAAAGTTGGCACTTTTTTGTTTTTACCTGTACTGGATTCCTGGATATCTCTGAATAAAAGAATTAAAAACATCCTTTGATGTGAATGGAATATCAATGTGCCTTTCCATGCGTGCCACTTATGCGTCACTTCCAATAGTTATTTCTTGACCATGGGGTGAATGAAATGGCAGCATCGACAAGACCAACAATCGATATCGGGATTGTCGCCAGATTGGGCAGATATTTTGGACCCCGCTACCCGTTGATGCTCAGCAGGGCAAGTTCTAACCGAGAAAGAGGTTTCCGAACAACCGACACGAAGCCCTATGGTAAGATATACAATCGATGAATACTGACATTAGACAACGTTTCCAAGCTTAGCACAGTCACCACGTGTTTTAGTGCCTGATAGACAAAGATTTCGAGCAAGACATTGGATGTGAAAAATGTTAATCTATAGCAGTCTCTCTCAAGTCAAAGAATATTCCGCAGATTGCCTGAATCCTTTAAGTGAGCTGTGATCAGGTGGTAAGCATGTGGCGTGTGTGAAGGTGGTAGTTGATTACATAATAATAAATTAACATATCAACCTTGTCTTCACTTTACAAGCATGACTCTTCACTCACAATGGCTCTTCTCTTTAGACGCTCTCAAATTATCTCCAGCTTCTCTGCCTATTGACCACCAGATGAACGAAAGAGCAAAGGGCATCCACTTCCTTTTTCGTCTGGGATCTTCTCTCTCGCTGTTTGTTAAACCCCATTACCACAGCTAGAGCTCTATTAAATCCTATGTAGACCAAGTTCCGCCATGTTTACAGCAGCTACATGGTTTCACAGGTTCTATATGAGGTTCTCTTTGGAGGATTTCTACCGTCAGGTACCGTTTCTCGTGTTCTCCTTAAGCACGGTTTTGACACCAATGGCAAAAGGACGTTGCCGCCTGCTGTATCTTCCTTGCAACGAAAACAGAGGAATGTGGCCGAAAGCTCAGAGATGTTGCAAGAGTTGCATTCGCTAAAACACAGAATACAGATATCGGTAATATCCCCGCGGATTGCAAGGTACATCTCATGCTAGCTTGTATAACTCTCACTAATCGGTCGCAGGAAGTGGATCATATTTTAGCTTCTATTTTGAACACAGAAGAGTATCTTTTAGAGGCAATTTGTTTCGACTTTGTCGTGGAAAGTCCCCATACTGAATTGGCCGACCTTTTCGATGCGTATGAAAAGGATAGCCTGATACAGGAGTATGCCTGGTGCATCGCTCATGATTCGTGCGTCTTCATGTTTCTACAATACAACGTTGCGTAATGATTAAGCAACAGGTATCGTACACCACTTTGCGTTCTGCACCCACCCAAAATCATCGCTGCTGCGTGCTATGTCCTCGCGCAGCGCATTTCCGATGGACCAAACTCACCTTCTCTTGACGCTCGAATTTCTGCTTCTGCCCCAACGGCATCTTTACCTACACCACCGTCACATAAACCTCCATCGCCTGATGCATCGCGATACGCTATTGAGTACTTCGATTTGACCGAGGCAGAACTTGCCTTAGTCTCAGGTTCGTTTTTTTATTGTCAGCAAACTTCTCGCTGTCTCATCAACCATTAGAGGCCCTTAGTATCCTCCTAGAGTTCTATTCTGCACAGGACACCGTCAATTACCCATATCTTACCCCCATCATCGCAGTGGGTAATTTTGTTCTGTACTTGTGCTTGTACTTACCACATGTTACCAGGTCCCTCCTCCTTCATCCCCAAAGCCCAACCTTTATGGGGCTGTCGTACCACTGACTGCTTTGCCGTCGGGGCTTACTCATCCAATTGATGTCCTTGGAAGAACACCAAACTCATCTCATGGAGGCGACACCCCTGCAAGACCTCGCACCTCTGACATAGAATTATAGTCTTGTGTTCAGCGAACCAATGCGCGGAGAGGGAACAGAAATCCTACCATGCCAGTGCCGTCGGAGACGTCCTATTAAACAACTTGCAGGCCCAGAACACCTGGATGGCTGGAAAAGGAATATATTGGGGCAAATGTATTGACTAAGCAGATAGCTATAGCTAAACCCTCCTGGCGTGCGAGTCAGGAAGTCCTGCTGAGGAAATGCTGAATTTGGGGAAGGGAGAGACGACTTGATCCTTCAACTTCTAATAAAAACATGTTTGCTGACACAATTTGTACATACATAATGATACTACCGCTAGATAGTCATCCATCACGCTAGCCATTCTCCCAATTGCATACCTGTAAGTTCGGAACAGTTAACTACGACGTGCTGGTAAGAGCATTCGATGTTCTCCTTGGTATTTGGGTCCGTAACGGCTCCTGCTGCAGAAACACACCAATTTTTTACATCGTTCGCCTTCAGAATGGTGTTGTACTGGATGGTATTGACAGGAGGGGCCCCCGTCGCGGTGGTAGACGCAACACTGCTTGCGCTTGAAAATCTGATGCCAGCAGAAGAGGCGGGTTCTTAGAGACGTGAATGAGCGCCACAATCCATTGCAGGATGACAGATCAATGTAGTTTACCATCGCTTTTCCCAGTCCAGTGTGACTCAGATGCAGGCATTTGACTATAATTAATGGGATCCGTCATTTCCGAAGGTATGCTTATAGGTGTTAAGACGTTTTCCACAGGTTCTGGGTACTTTGAAAGGTGGATGAGAATTACTGTAGAAAACATCTTCCAGGATTTACCTTCGGTATCGAAGCAGTCGACTCCATTCTCATGGCAGATGCTATCCAAAATATGAGCAGTTCAGCGATTGTTGGGTTAATGCAGTCGGATGTGCCAACGTTAGTCACGAAGGCATGTGTCCAGCCTAAAGGTTTAATCAATGGAGGCGTGTATCACCAGCCTTTATTCACCTTGAGAAAAGACACCAAAGACCCAATCATGGGATGATGTCAAAACAAACCAGTGGGTACGTTGCTTAACACAGAGATCGTAGACCTAACGTTGACTGTTAGTCGCCTCATCTTCGTTAACATAAGGATCGTACCTTCGCCCATAGTCTGTGAGGGCTCTCTAAGTGTTCAGAAAGTGGATTCGCATGTCCATATGGGTAGTAGGGCGGAAACTGGGCTCAAACGTAAGAACCCAGTGCGACTCACCACCTCGAATCTTACTTACCGATGTACATTTGGTGAACATCTTGATGTCTCTGTATGAAAGCACCCACGGAGGCTGGAAAGCGATGACAACTCGCGCGTTACTGGACGTTCCAGTTTCTTGTCCTTTTGCAGACCATGAAAATGCTCTGAAAAGCTCGACGCTATCAACGTCATCGTCGAGATCAACAGCATGAAAGGTGTGGTTGCGTGTCTCTGGAAAAATGATGTGCATAGCACACTGTACAGTTCTCAAGGGCATTTCATAGAGCCAGTTTTGAATCCTAAAAAGTTTCCAGTGTCAGACGAAGCGATGTTTGATCGAAAATTAGTATATGGACGCGCCCTTCGATAGACCCAGGGGATTCGAAATCCGTGGTTGGAACAAGACGATCAACTGGAATTGTGAAGCACTCATCGGGAGCGTCATTATCCGTGTCAACGGGATGTTGAGGAAACTGGTTTGCAACTGAATATGATTTAAAGTAGTAAGTTCGCTTGAGCTCCAAAGGATATTTCGTAATGCATTACATTCTGTCGCTTCAACGGAGATCGCGGCACTGTTCAACGAATGGATTGCTTCCAAACGTCTCCAGAATTCAGGTCGAACTTGTAGCTGGTTTTTGTGACTCTTGTGTCCTGTGTAGGGAAGGACCTGATTGACAGGAAGCTGGGGTAATCGACACTGCGAGAGGTAATATCGGAGATTTTGCAAACGCATTTCGGTCAACGAGAAACAATCGAGGAAATTGAGGTGTTTAAAAGAGTGCGGTGGAGACCATGGACATTATTTATGCAGTCCTATGCGTGCCTTGTTCTTCATGAACACACGAGAGAACAACAGGTCGCTTTATAAAACTACAATGACATCCATAAAAGTCGCAGGTTTTATATGTAATAATTATCCCGTTTGAGTCCAATGGTAGTCTTAACAAGCTGCTTTAGGACAAGGACGAAGTCACCAATGGTTACAATAAGAAACTTCTTTATACTGCATGAAGAGTTAATTTCTGTGATTGTAGCAGAATAAGCCCCTCACTATTAACCGGACTGGCATTATCATAGCTTCAAGAATTGCTCAGTTAATACCAAGCGTGCCATCTCGTTCTGTTACAACGCATTTGTTGCATTTTGTATGGCTAAACCTAATGGGATTTTTCACGGGTGGGTCCATGAATCGTACACAATTTGGTGACTTGCATCCTTGCACATAAATTGTGGTAAAACCTTAACTGACTGTGAAGAGGACATACCCACAGGATGGATGTGTCGTCTGCTGAACAAACAATTTTCTCGAAGACAATCTTGCAAACGAGTAGCCATAGGATAGAAATCCATACAATCAGTGTAAAATCGGCCGTCTATGATCTGGGGGATACTTTTAATGCAACTTCAGTAGAATTTCAATGAAAACAAACGTTATGGCACATCAATATCGAGTTTTAGGTGGGCGAAGATTGAGGTCGCAGAACCTGTGGTTACTGCCTTTATCAGGCCCAGCGGTTTCACCGACCTCCCATGTAAGCCTCGTTATAGACCATTAGGGAAAGTTTATCGCCGAATGAACGTGTTATCGCTGAGGTCGAAGGATGGAAAAAAACTTGCCAAGGCCTCAATTATGGAGAGTTCGACGTGGTTGTGTCATAAACACAAAAAATGCCTGGCAGGGATCCTCTAGACGAACGCCCAGTCATTCTAAATGTGTTAACCATGCTGTATCTGGAGGGTCGAAATTAAGAGCTTCACAACAAGGCACGTTTGCGTGTACGAGTGTTGCGAGGCGAATGTGAGAGAGAAAAAGCAGGCCTGGTCCACTATGAAATTTCGGAGGTTTCGAAAAGAAAACATCATGCATCAATGTCCACAAATTTAGTAGGACATCACCTGCGGGTAATACAGCAATCACATTAAATCTAGACTTTGGAAGTCCCAGACCAATACACGTAAACGAAAAGGTAAATCAGGGGAGGTTGGGGACCGTCGGATAGCTCTTCACGCTCCACGGTTGCGAATTTTTGCCACCAACTGTACTTTTTCGCGCACCTGTTTCCGACACACTGAGCGAGTGTCATCAAATGAAAATGTGGTCGTTACCTCATGTGCGAACCGTCTTCTCCATCTCTCACTACTGAGCCTTCTACGTTTTACACCCTTCTTCTCATGTCTTTCTGTGCGTCGCAGTTGAGCTTGTACTTTATTTCGTTGAAGTATGGTCTGAAGTTGATCGTATGATTTAGCAACGTTGCCATTCTTGACCTGTACACTTCGACCTGACATACAAATATGAATAGAGGAGAAAATTGTAGATAGACAGTCCCAAACCTGCGTAGGTAGTCGCGGGGAAATTCAAAGCTTTCAAAGCAAATAATGATTCCTGTGAGATACGCTTCCACTTTTCGTCAGCAGATTCATCGGTTGGAATCTCGAATGCCTGTTTAACACGAGGAGGCGAATCATCAATTAAGGTATCCCAAGTTTGAGAATCTGTGTTAGGCTGTGAATAGGAAGTAATATGGCGAAATGGAGACCATAGAATTGGTGCAGTCCCCCTGCAGCGAAGGGAAAGGGATAGGGTGTTGCGGAGCAATGTTTTCACTGCAAGCATATTGAGGCAACGACGACTATAGGTTTTGCATTTCACTTGTTTTTTTCGTGACCGGCAATTCCCGCGTCAACCAGTCACATCACATCATAAGCTTGAAGTTCTGCAAGTATGTTAACTCAAAAACTTTATACAAGTACTCATGCAAGCCCCTATCATTTCGTTCTACGTTACAATAGAGGTTCAATTATCTCGATTTGGTTGTAAAAAGTTTCTGGTAGTCTTGAAGCGACATGATTATATGTGATTCTATGTTATTACTATCAAGTACTGACTTTGTCTCTTCAACCACCATCCATCGAAACGCGATATGGCTGCAGACGCAGTCCTAGAGGAGTTAGAGGTCTTTATTAAACACATTTTGCGCATGGCCTGGTAATCTCATTTCCTGATAGGTATTGGAATCTATATATCCCGAAGAGCTTTCCAGTTTCGTGATCCTAACGCATATCTCTTCAAGCAATGCCGCTAAGACTGATCTAAAGAAATATCGGATAGGGATATCGAACTCAATGCGGAACCAGACGATCCACTCGATGGTGCAGAAGAACGTAAGCTGCCTAGGATCGATGGTTATTTAGGATTATGTGCTAATCGCCATTTCAAATAGTTAAAGTAACACTATGCGTACATTACACCGACGAGTACCCCGATGCCCTGCCAGATCTATCGCTCAAACCTCTCGAGGGTGAGCTTAGTGAAGAAGAGTCGGAGAGTATACTTGACGATCTTCGTTCTGTCGTTCGTCCCAAAGCCTCAATATTTTCTCCGACTGTTGCCCTCATAGTATTTAACTTGCAGGGAAACGAGAATCTTGGAATGGCCATGACGTTCACGCTGGTGTCCCACCTGAGAGAACGATTATCGCATCTTGGACGCTTAAGAGCAGAACAACGCGAGAAAGAAGAGAAGGAGAAAGAACGGTTGGTTCTTGAGGTGAGGTCAAACCACAAGCCAGAAAGCAATGTTGGACTACTCTTACGTATCTTCAGGAGGAGGAAGCACGCACTCGAGGTACCCCAGTGACTGCAGAGACCTTCAGGGTGTGGAAAATGTCCTTTGATAAGGAGATCAGCCTCAAAAGAGCCCGGGAAGAGGATGAAAAAATGAAAGGTTTGTCATCGAAGGAACGAGAGGAATTCAAACGGGTTGTTTCACGTTTATCCGGTGCGCATATCTCGTTCTTTACCACTTTCAAAGCATTATATCCCTGACCAGGCCGGCAACTATTTGAGCGAGGCGACAGAAATCTTGAAGACGAAACCCTCTTAGAGGACGGTACTGTCTCGGTGGACGCCAGTCAATACGAAAGAGAAGACTTCGAGGAAGAGGAAGAAGAGGGGGTCACTTTTAGTGATAGCGATTGAATATTCTATTATTGACTCTAACGCCCTAATAAAAACCGAAAAACTCATCAACAACTAATCCGTCTTGGTTGATATCTAACTAGAGTCCTTGTAGCATGCCTTGCTCTCCTCCATTCCCATTAAATACTCCGCCGCCCTCAATTTCCTTGATTCCAAGAAGTGGTGCTCCTTCTTCTCTCAACCAACCTTCTTCATCAACGAAAAGTCGTCGAGCTGGGGTCGATGTTGAATGAACGATGTCTTGTGCAGTCAGTTTTAACCATTCAAGGACGGGCTTCGTTGTCCATCTATCAACGAATCCGTCGCCAGCTTGGAACCATCCCAAATGTCCACCAGAAGGTGTCAGTTCCATGACGATCAGACCATTCCCTCCGCCGTCCATAGGGACATGGCGAACAACTGGGTCATCTGCAGCGTTAATCGATAGGAATGGTACTCTTATGTCCTGCACGACATAATGACTAGATCCCCAACGGTAGTAATCGTGCGCGGTCGCAAAAGGAAATGTAGGTGCAGAACCACCCGCGACACGAGTAAAGGTGTCATCAAATTTTTCAAGCGTTGGGTTTCGCAGGGCGAGCGCAGGAGGCATCGCTTTGGCTACTCTGTGATCTGGAACAGTTTGTAGTTCCTTTTCGTGGCGTTTCAACAGGCTCTGCAAATTTCCGCCCATACCCTTGGAATAAACATATTTGCCCACGAAAGTGCTCAAAAGTCTGGCGTAAAAGAAGGTTATGAGTCCCGTAAGTTATCGGAATTCCTGCATAATACACACCCTCGGTTGTTGTCTTCGAGATTCCAAGGCTTATGAAGAAAAGTAAGGGCAAGGAGGTGAGGTCCGAAAAAGAAAAGGACCTACGCATGCAAGTGCGCATCCGGAAATAATGCGGGAGTAAGTGCCTTCTTCTGCCAGATATCTGGTCAACACGTTCGCACCAAGGGAGAAGCCAAGTCCTATAAGAGGCGCTTTGGGGTATTTATGGGATATATAGTATACTGCCTGCCTCAAATCATCTGTATGCCCAGCGGAATACAATTGAGGACTTGTAATGGGGACACCGGCACCTGAAGCGGATGATGTAAGCTTAGAAACGAACAAGAACAAAAGAACATACATCCTCGGAAGTTACATACTACGGCACGATATCCGAGGCCACCTTTTTCCACGGGCGCACAAGCACGGTGTAGGATGGCCCGCACGTAGGGTTCGTATGAACCTAGCCGATGATACTTTAAAGAAATTGGCATAAAATACACATAAAATAGCTCACCTCCAGTCAGGCCATGTTTGACAACAATGATGGGGGTATCATCTTTGAGTTTCGAATCGTCTAGAGGGGCAAAGTCTAGTCCACTGCATAGTTGGCTTAGAAAATCTGCAGTTGAGGGTAGAATTGGTTTGTACATACATTGTTCCACCATCAGCAAGCCGAAGGTAAGTCCTTTCATTCACGAATGAGCGTGCGGCAAACAGGAATGGGACGAGAAACATGCCTATTATACCACATCATTTCACGCTGCGAGAAATCGCCGAGAACGCAATAAATAGTTTGAAGGTGACCACTATTCGTAGTACGGTATCAGCTCGAGAACTGAAGAGGTAGATAAATCGACAGACTTGAAGAGCCACCATAGCGGTTGGAAATGGGTATATAAGCTAGGACAACGAGACTCGACAAGTGTTCGGAATGAAACTTGCTCAGTCTCGTCAGTGTCGTCGCCTTTCCTGACTGTGAGAGTGGCAGGCTTTGAGGCAAAATGTATAAAGGGGGTTCTATCAGGGACCCCATTACTTGCGAGACTGAAGAAGGCGCCCATGAAGCTCAGGCCGACGACGCTGAAGAGGGCTCCCATGATAAGAAGAGGGTATTATGACGAGAGCGAAGAAGACCTCACGGGTTGATATAGGCGGCTGGAATGGTGTTTGTATTTTTTGCTCGGGTCCTGGGACCGGAGAAGTACTTACTGTTTTTTTTTATTACACGTTTTCACCACCCGGCGAGGAAGGAATTAGATCTATCATTCAGTGTCTTTAGAACGACATATGCATGATGCTCCGAGGGTTTACTAGGAATCTGATATAGAACGTGCATGCGAATCAACTTCTTGGACATGGGAAGATTATTTATTAGGTACTAACCGCCACTGCCACTCTTTTTACCACCACCATGGTTTACAAAAAGTTTCAATGCAGGGCAAGTATATACATTAAGCTTTCTTTTTCTTTCTCAACCAGACCAACCGCGTACAGTATTTTCATTCTGATGGTCGATCCAAACATCCAAGCTGCTCTCAGGGTAGTCGCTGTCGGTTCGTGGACTTCTTTCTTCTCATTCTTGTTTACTCAACCATTCTACATAGTTTCCTTCATCCGGACGATAAAGGTTGGCCTGGAATGAAGCCCAAACAAGATAAAGATACCACATTGTCATTGGCACGCAGTGTCACGGATGGCAAAGATACTCTGCCAAACAAACCTGCGAGCAGAGACTCCACACGATCCGCCCCGCTGTTATCTCAGGATGATCTCTTTCTAAAAAAAGTACAAGAAGAAGAAGAAGAAGACTTGCGTGCGCGCCGGCAGAGTGTGGCTAACGATTATCATCACGATCGAGGTGGACGCAGCGGGAACGATAGGACGAGGAACGAAAGCAGAAATCGCCAATACGACGACCACAGTTTTTTAGGCGTCAAAAAGCCAACAAACTCTTTTTCCTCTCGTGATGCTGATTTCAAGAAATCCAATACGGTTTGTCGAGGCACATGTCCCGATTGCATGCATACAATTACTTATACGAAAAGGACAGGTCTCCGGAACCAAACGCAGATACTCGGAGGCATCTAAAGCAGGCGATCTTGATGTTCCTGACCGCTCTGAGCTGATTGATGCGTCCTCATCTAATTCTGGCATCAAGAGTGGACTGTCTGAACGACGTCAAGCAGAGGCTGTCCTACTCTTTCGTGATATCTCTAGGTTATTATACGGCACTTTGTGCAAACTTTTAACTTTGGCTTGAGGTTCTGACGCCTTTATGATCTTTTCCAGGCTGGTCTGCCAGACTGCTGAAGACGCAATTTCTCATGCAAAAGACGACAAGAAGTTGAAAGCATTTACCGAGTTGTCATCTATGCTGTCGAAAGCCTCGCCCAAGGGACCTAATTCTGTCGCGACTACTCTTGCAGACATACATCTTCGTCACGCTCAAGGAAAACAACGAATGGAGAATAACCTGAAAGCTATATCTGAACTCTGGAACAAGGCCTACGAACTCTTTGCTAAAGACATGTCCTGCTCGATAGACTCAATGCTCGGAGATGCTATGAAGAAGATCACTGAAGCTACCAATATTGCTCATAGCTCTATACTTTCTGACGCTTCGAAGATGCAACAACGCAACAAGGTGTCTTCTACATCGGAAACTAAAGGGGACTTGTACGGGAACGAAGTGACTAAGGGTGTGAAGGAAGACGCCATGAACTCGAGGCGAGACCAGAAACGACGACGTATCTCCGATATCGAGCGCATTCCTGATATTCAACCTAGTCCGATGACACCGAAAGTGAAGGCAGAACCAAACATGTATGAAATTCTAGACCAGATGAAATTCAAGATCGACGAACAAGCTGAGACTCTTCACAAGTTGACGAAAGAAAACAATGAGGTATATGTGATGTTATTGTACATGTATCTAGATGTTGCTGAGGTTGTTTGGATAGCTTAAAGCCTCGCTTCAAAAGCAAACTCGAGGCACGCGATACGTGAATCGATGCAGTACACCCTTGTAGTACTTAGTAGTACATTAAACAAACTGTCACGTGTAGATGTTGAATCACTTGTTTTTGGAAATTGATGCTAGAGGTTGTGCCACAAACTTGTTATGAACGATTCTGTTCCATCCTCGCCTCCAATAACATCTGACAGCGAGGAGGACGTCTTCAACACCGCTCACGCTAGAATTCACTTTGGCCCCGTAAGGACTCCTGAAAAACGTCTTGCCGCAGTTGTAGCACGTCGCAATCATCTTCATTCTTCACCTCTTCGTCGTTCCCCTCGCCTCTCTTCAGAGAACAGTGACGGCCTCTCCGATTCTTCATTGTCTCGTGGAACCGAGACTCCTGATGTCGAAGTCCAGGATGGTGAGTAAATTGTTTCTCAATGACACGCTGATCGCTAACAGTGTCTACAATACTTAAGAACCTTCATCTGCCTTGGCAATTAGAATAAGTAAAGCCCTTGATAATCCTTCTCCACCACCCAGTCCACCAATTCCTGCTCTATCTTGCCACTCTCCATCACCTCTCGCCTTTTCTTCCCCTTCTCTCATTGCGTCTCTAGAAGACTCAATATTCTCTACGCCTGGTCTCTCCGAAAACGTTTCCCCGCGGCCTCCAAACTCAGAAATCACCACCACTCCTCCAGACCTTATATCATTTACACCGTCTTACATACCGGCTCCCGTTTTTCGCGTTATATCTCTACCAATACGCTCAGAGAACAAGGTGATTCCTGGCACGTCCACAACAAATCCAATTTCACCGTTTTCGACCGTTCAATCGCCCCCTGTTATTCAAGGTCAAGGGTCCCCCTTTTCACCACCATCTCCTCTTCATGGCCCTATTGAAGAAAACAACGCCAGTGATCTAATCCAGGATGACTTGGAGGAGGAAGAGTCTATCCTCATTTCTTTGCTGAAGCCTGAAGAAGATAACAGGGAACATCAAGAAGTTGAAACTATTCCCGCTGAACCTGACCTAGCGCAAACCCTACAACGCCAACAACCAGTCTCCGAACAATCACTTGTGGGCACACACGTTGAAGGAGGACAAGACGTTATAGACGTACATGGACGAGGCCAAAATACAGACAAAAGGCAGGACATGATATCGTCACCAAAGCCTACTTCTGTTCGTGAATTGGGTTCTTTATCACCTACTTCCAATGATCTGCTCAGTTCCTTGGTCACTTCTCAGTCGCCACCCCTTTTATCTTTGAATCTCCTGCCAATAAGAGAGAACAGCACCTCGTCCAGACTTCCGTTTCCTAGCCAGTCCTCTCAACCCCTTCTACCTCAGACACCGCATCGTTCTGTTGGTCCTGTCCGCTTTAAGAGTCCTTCACGGCCGACTACGGTCGAGGCAGGCAAATCTCGATTACAAAATGGACTTACGGATAATCCTCTGTCTACCCCAGCACGGCGAATACCTATTGAGGATGCAATCTTACAGGGCCACATCTCGCCCTTGAAAGGATCGCAGCTTCTTGCTAGCAGTAGTAAAGCAGGGGGTCAACTTCTTTCGATCCCCACCACCGATAGTCCCGCCAGAAGAGTATTAGCAGTTGCTGATCCTGCGACACCCCTGCCACCGAAGAAGTGGCAAGGCATAAGGTTTGGAAGCCCTGCAAGGGTCAATCCAGAAAACCGCTCTAGCTCTGTTGAACCATCTGTGACCAGCGCCTCTAAGGGGAAAGCCCCAGTGCGTGGCGGCTCTTTACCTCCCACTGTGTCATCTTCATCAACCCTCCTACGCCCATCGACGGCGACCTCCACAAATCGCGAAATTTCGAGGCTCGCTAAGCTTCCTTTTCCTTTGGTGGCTTCAATGAAAGACATCCCACCAACCATTGCAGAAGAAGGACTGGCGCAAACTGACTCGGCAATGACCAGTCCAAGTAAAGCCTTTCAAACAGTGTTTTCGAGTCCCGTCAAATCAAGTTTAAAACAAACGACGAGTAGAATCCCTCGGACCGTCAAACCTTATGCCAAACCCGCTTCAAAGATAGATGCTGACAAAGTCAAGGCGACCATGAAAGCAAATGTGCCGACAACCACAGAGACAAGAAAGCTTGACGCAGTAAGTCCGTATGACTCAACATCACAATGCATACTCACATCTATTGTAAAGACTAGTAGCAGAACCTTGCATGACTCTCGAATAGACGGCAAATCAACAACACTCGGAGCAAGCGAAGCATCCTCTAGTGGCTTGAAACGCAAGCGACCTGTTATTGAACGTTTATCATCATCACCTGTAAAACCACGGCCCACGGTAACGATACGACAGGTTCCTCGTGTCGTCGTCCCAGCTGTGACGTCGAGTGAACGATCCAAGACTTTGTCCTCTGCCCCCACCAACCCAAAGAAACCACTACAACAAATACGCCGGGTTATCGATAGACCTGCATCTACGACTACAACCTCTCCCGGAAGGCTGATCTCCCCGTCTGCAGATAAACCAACGGTGCTATCAACGCCTGAACCTACGGCTGATTCAGACAATGCACCTCCTTCCGTCCCAGAAACCCAAGATGATGAAAAACGTCCAGACTCGTCATCTCGGTCTTCTGTTCCTGCTAATGAGTTTCTGGCCCCACCAGATGCTTTACGCCGGACGACTCGGCTGCGCAAAGTTCTCCATCCTTCTCTCAATTTGGATGCCACCGAGATGAAGCCCCGCCGTAAGCCAACTCAGGGCCAAGGACGAGGCGATAGTAGCTATGCTGAGCTGAGTGCCACTGCACTTCGTGCGCTTACCACTTCCAACACGGTCCGGAATCAGCAGTATCTGACAGTAAAATTAGTCACCGAGATTGTCAGACGAGAAGGCGATCGACCTGAAACCCCCGCTGTGAAAATAAAAACTGTTGTTCAGCGTGAGCAAGAGGAGAAGAAAAGGCAACGGAAAGAGCGGGCATCTAGAAGAGCGAGTTTGACTGGAGAAAATCTTGCCTCTGTCAACAACGAGGACAAGCGTATGGAAGGCGATACAGACGACGATGAAGATGACGACAGTCCCACGCCGAAAAGGCATAAGCTGGGGCCAGGAGATGAAGAAGTTTACAAAACCCCAATGAGGAAACTCAAACGATTGAAACTCGTTGATGATGATGTGGAGGATTCTGTGGAGGACGAAAGGAGGGTGAAATGGGATCGCGGATTATTTACCACAATATCTCTCGATGAGGTCAAGGTTGGAACTCGTCCTCCACCGAAAGACAACATGGCTACGAAAGGATGCTTGGCGACAGCAGCCAAGGTAAGATCACATTCAACGACCCTCACAATAGTTTCAAGGCTGACGTATCCTACCTAGGCATTGCCTCTAGATAACCTAGGAAATCTCCTGTACGCTGATGCCCCGTTACCAAACCTTGTGGAAGAAAACATTGTGGTCAAGAAGGTCGTCTATGACAATGATGTTGAAGCTGTGGAGGAGGTCGTCGTCAAGAACACCAGAACGAGAAGTAAAAAAGGGAAGAGTTAAGATCGTTATTCGATAGGTATTTAAATCTCATTTGCTGTGATCTGCACAACGCTATCTGCTATCTATGTATATCTTCACTGTGGTCGACGATAATTGATGCCAGCACTGGCCTGATTTACAGGGAAAACAAGGACTTCTGCAATGTTCACATGGGGAGGACGGGCTGCCGCCCAAACGATTTCCTCTGCAATGTCTGAAGCAGTTACTGATGAAACGGTTGAATAAGACCTAAGGATCCATAGTATGGGTGATGCCTTACATGGATCGAGTCCTTGATACACCTTCTTGGCAGCATCGGTATCACCTCGAAAGCGAGTAATCGAAAATTCGGTTTCAACCATTCCTGTACACAGATTAGCAACCTTCATGTTCAATGAGGCCCAACAGACCAGGTTGAATTTCCGTCACTCTGATTGGAGTGTTCACTAGCTCTCTCAACAACGATCCTGTGAACGCATTGACTGCGTGCTTGGTGGCAGTGTAGATACTGCCCCCAGCATAGGCCTCACGACCTGCGATAGAACCGAGATTGATGACATGACCAGCGTTTCTGGCCTTGAACTCTGGTTCCTCTAATGAGTTGGACTGAGCGGAGAACGTAGAGGACGGCGTACTTTTAACAAGAAGTTGAGTCACTGAAATCAAACCAAGGACATTCGTGGCAAACATGCCCTCAATATCAGCATCTGCGATATTGCCAACATGCTCAACACCAAGGACATAGCCAGCATTATTGACTGAGGTCTGATTTAGCATTCTGATTGAGATGGAATCGAACTGAGTATACCCAGAACATCGACATCGAGAAGATCTTTGGGAACGGTATCGAAAAGAGAAGCAACCTGAGCTTTATCTGATACATCTGCGACCACACTGAAGAATTTCCCTCCCTGCTGTAAGCCCGATTCTTGATGTGCAGCGAAGCAGGCATCGCTTACGCTCTTCAGTGCTTCAGCGCGGCGAGCAACGAGGATCACGTTAGCTCCTCCCTACGGTCAATCACACTTAGGTACACGAATGAGAGTGCATGACAGTTATCGAAAAGACATACTTTGGCAAACAGGACCGCTGTGGCCTGGAGAAGGTTAGTTGATTGGATGCATGATTATCTAGACTTTAGGTATGATCGCTCACAGCACCGATGCCTCCGCTAGCTCCAGTGATGAGAACGGTTTTTCCCAAGAGGCGTGTTGCATTGAAGACTGACATATTGAAGGTAGGGTAAAGGGAAGAAGAAGTCTGGGAAACGCGATCGTTGCGATGCTATAAGAAATGATGGAATTATCTTATCAATGTTTGAACTTTCTACACGATCATGGCGACCTCAACTGGGCTTCATCCCAAATGGCCCATCCTTCTGGATTGGCTAGCCATTCATGGTATGGATACATCTTCGTTGCAACTAGAGGCGAGATCTAGTCCTGGTAGGTTCTCTTTCAAGTACTAGGGAGACTTCATGTTTCACCGTCCGTTCACTTAGGTGCTGGTTATGGCTTATACGCACTGAAAGGCTGCGAGGCTGCGACAGTCATGTTCTCAGTGCCAGCTAGTGCTCTGCTCAACAAAGCTACACTCACGCCGTTGTATCCTCACGCGTCGCGGCATCTGACAGCGATACAACTTATGTCTCTTCATCTGTTTTTCTACAAACCTAAAGACCTGCAACCTTCGTCCGATCCTTCATTTGGACCTTACATTACCACTCTACCAGGCGACTTTGCATTCCACCCATTGGTCTGGCTATGCACTTGTTCAGAAACCGCTGGACATGGTCTTCTGTCCTTTTTGCCCGCTAACATTGCCTTGGCACTCGACCAAGTTGCTTGTCGCTTTCTTACAGACTGGTTAGTTGTCAAGAAATACATAGTTCGTATATTTATTTCTAATAAAGCGGCTCACTGCAATTTTTGACCCTTTGATAAAGCAAGAACATCACACTCAACTTAAGCCTGAGGTTGTTCAACCTATCCTCCATTCCCTGGACTCTTCGCGTTGTAAAGAAACATTTCTTTGGGGATGGCTCAATGGTCAGTGCATCCGGTCACTATTAATGAACCACTGTTGAGACTCTCAACCAGTCAACACCAGATGCCTGTTCTATCGTCTGGAGCAATCGATTTCCGATAAAAACAATGTCACAATGTGCCCACTTCTTGATTTCGCGAATCACACCGCTCGATCGACCCATATGTCACCTCAAGAGCCAATATTTGACCAGAGGCGAGGGCCAGTAAGATCTGTAAGGCGTGACTTTGTAATGCTGTCGCCTTCCAATATGGTTACGAAAGAAAATGACGAGTTGTTCTTGAAATACGGCTCCCATCCAAACTGGAAACTCTTTGTTGAATACGGATTTGTGGAGGAAATTTCTGTCGAGGATCCAAATGGAGGTGCGATAAGGGAGGCCTCACTTGACTGCGAAGTTTTGGAGCTTTTCGATTCCAGAGGAACGCTTGGTGCTTGGATGAAAACCGTTTTGAAGGACGAAGGGTATTGGGGGTATGATTCACTTCCGCGTCTTCGAATTTCAGTACTTGATCTTTTTCTGGCACCCTAGGGATTGGACACTGCATTGCCACCCATCTCCGGCATATCCGTCCTTTAGACTTATCGCAGCTCTCAGGCTGTATCACCTTTTCCCAGCACGGGATACGACGGTTCCATCGAATGCGGACATGGCACTGGAGTCTTGGTTGGCCACAATCAGGGGTACAGCTGAAAACGTGTCCGAAGAAAACGAGCATGCATGGAGGCAATGTTTACTCGACATCTGCCGAAAGCAAGCCTTGAAGGCGACGTCTGCTCTCCATAGTACTGCATTTTCGGATGGCGAGGGCAGGAAAGAGCCGCCATGGGTGTATTGGGCAGAGAAGAATATTAGAATACTCTGGGAAGAAGTATTGCTAGTCTCCAGTCAAGTTGTAGATAGTATATTGAACAACGAAACATTTTAAACTCCCGAGAAAGAACTGAAGATAATACATCTCATCTAATCTGATTTTTAAATCTTATCAGCCACATCACGTGAAATTCTGTCTCCTTGCGATTGATCAAGCACGACAGTCATCCTTCTTCACAATGCCTTCCAAGAAAAATCAGACACCAGTTGTCCCTACTCCTGCTGCAGAAGAGCCTGCGGGTCCACCTCCTCCAGACCCCGTGCCCCCTGTCGAAGTTCTATATTGTGGAGGTTGATTTGAAATTAATATTTTGTCGTTTAAATGTTCTAACAGATCTGATTGCTCCGACAGTCTGCTCATTCCCAGTGGAATACTGTGAGTTTGGCTCCAGCTTAACACGATGCAAGGAATGGCTGCATGGGAGCCATTCAAATCTGTTTGATAAATACTACTCCGAAGGTAAACCTCAATCTACAGGATCATCGTTTCCTAACTCTGGACAGATGCCCTCGCTTCCAAGGTTGGCACGTTGAGTCTGGAGGCGCAGGCGAAACTCGAGAAAGACACAGCAAAGAAGGAAGCTAAAGCAGAGGCAAAGGCGGATGCTGCATTGAAGAAGAAGTTGGCATCGCAAGTAGGGGGCGAAACTCTTTGGCGTTGTGGTTTGTCTAACCCATCCTCCTAGGTCACAATCAAACGAATAGAACGAAATAAGAGAAAGCATGTTACTTCAATTGCTGGTCTGGAAGCTTTCGGCATCGACCTGAAAAAGGCCGCAAAACAGTTTGCATCTAAATTTGCAACAGGAGCGTCCGTAACGAAGAATGTTCACGGTCAGGATGAGATTGTTGTTCAAGGGGATGTCAGCGATGAGATTGTAGATATGATCGAGGAGGGTGCTGGTGTCCTTAAGGGCATACCAGGAGATAATGTGGAAGTGGTTGAAGAAAAGAAGAAGAAAGGTGCAGACTAAGGTAGAAAATCTATGTCCTCTGCAAATAATATATGGTGGTGCGTTAAACCCAATTGAAGGCTGTCAAGGCGAGTCCAATGTTCCTTATTCAAGTATCTGAATCATTCATTGTCCTGTTTTGCGGCACTTAAACGATGCTGAGGGATCTCAGCATCTTTAGGTTCATCTTTGTCGACTGCTTCGCCCACGTAGGAAGGAAACCTGGTTTAGAGATTTTAAGTTGGTTCAATGGGACACGTATGTTCTACCTTGGTACCCCATCCCTAGTCAACTCCTGGAAACGATAGGTGATGATAGCGTTGATCTTGGGAGGATTTCTACGCTGCTTGTCACTTAGGCCGGTCCCGACATTGAATGTCTGGAGATAAATGTAAGTTGCAGAGATTAATGACAGTGCCTGATGTCACCTTGCCAGATTGCATTCGACACTTCAGTGCACCAGTGGATCCCTGATGTCGACCTTTGCCAGGTGCATATCCAATCACCACAGCTTCTGCATCGTAGAAGGTCTGGTTGTTATATGGACGGTTACAACGGCTGTCATCCGATAGGAAGAAAAAGCTTGCCTTAATCTTCAAAAGTGATCCAGAGCGGCGACCCTCGTATTCTCTGACCTCAATTCAGATAACAGTGGATTGAATTAGAGACGATAGAACGTACGAAGCAGGCTTTCTCAACATTAAACCTTCTCCACCAAGGGCTTCAATTTCTTTGAGTTTGTCCAGTACATGCTGCCTAGTGCTGGCCTTCTCGTGTTCAACAATTTTGACAATATCCGAGGCATAATCGCCTCCAGGGCCAAAGAGCTTCTTCAGAAACTCAATACGTTTTTCGAACGGCAATTGCCCTTTGGAAGGGATATCAAAAATCTGCTGGTGATTAGGATTTGACTCGAACGTCAAATAAAGAAGTAAGGCAGACTTGAAATGTGATGTCCTTCCAGTGCGGTGAGTTGGCAGTCTTGACGATAGAAACAGTAGACTGAAATTGGCCTCGCCCACCAAAGAGCTCACCGTCCAATGTGACATCCTTGGGTAGCTCTAATCGAAGCATTAACCAGGGGGTTTACCGACTCGAACAGTGAAAAAGAACGAACTCTCTAAAAACCACTTCGGAGGAGTGAAAGGATTTCCAAGGCGGCTAATCATGTCCTTTCCATCATAATACGTCCTATAACCTTGGTAGGTAACGGTATGCAGTTTGTTGAACTTGTAGAAAATCATACCGGACACCATCTAACTTTTCAGAAATCCACCAGCCGACAGGATCAGGACCTGTTTGTATATCCCATTTATTGGCCAACAAAAGCTCAGGGACAGATTTAGACACCGGAGGTTCATCGTTTCCATTGTCTTCGTCAAGTCCTCCATCATCGTTTTTCTCGTCTTTCATGGCATTGTCTTTCCTTTGGGAGTCAGGTTTCTGAGCATGCTTAGCAGTCTGCGACGTGGATCTCGAGTTTGGCTTTCGAACCCTTCTAGCAGAATGATCATCCTCATCAACCGCTTTTTTGGATCTAGTGGAGATGGGTTTGCGCGACCTTTTTGACGGTTTAGGATCATCATCCTCCTCGTCCTGGTCAGCTTTCTTGCGCTTTGCAGGAGGCTTCGTTGTTTTAGAAACGGACTTCTTGGATGCAGGCTTGGAGGGTAGGCCATTCGGATTCTTAAATTTGAGACGAGCCTCTTCATATTTGTCACCGAATAGGAGCTTGAGATGTTTGCAAGTCCGTGCATTTACTGGGTGGCCACTCTTGTTTGGAAATATCAGGGACAGTGCTAACAGAAGGTCTTGATACAAACTTGGTTTCGCCAGGCCTTTATGAAAAGGAGTCAAATGTCAGATGAGGTGGCAGTATTGAAGTAAGTCGACAAACAGGACAAGTACTATAAAGGCGTTAAATCGAGACTTATTACTGGTGAGGAATGTGATGGATGGCTCACCAGTAGAAGTGGTCGAAAGTGCGCTTGACTTTGTAAACCGAGTTACTTTGGAGGTTTTAAGCTTGGACTACTTAGAAATTGAGTTGAGTTGTACTTGGACTTACCTCGATGTCGAGTTCACGTCCTTCTCCTCTCCATCGAGTAGAAAAACTTTTGGTTTTACGCCGTTGATTTCTGCAAGTTCGTCAGACATTGCTACGGTAGGAGAACGAAGGACAGGTTTAAATAAACGCGCCGACGGAGTCACGACTCACCGAGCACTGGCAGCGCCTGGAGTTGGCAGATTTCGAATGAAGTCACAGAGTGACGAGTGATGAAGGCTGTATTTCGTAGTGTGACAGAGTGTGACCGGGACTCTTCTTGTCGAGGACCTTCATTGTGCTTGCAGAACGCATTTTCAGACATTGTTTCTCTTCGAGGTCTTTTCTCTGGCCTTTTTCTCTCATGCCTTCTCGACCTGGCGCAGCAACGAGCAAGTCTCGAGGAAAATCGCGTGCGCCTTCGGCTGGACCTCCTACTGTACCGCAGGGTCCTATCAACTATGCTCCTGCTGCGCCTCGCGTACTTTTGAGGATTCCTAGAGTTGAAGACATTGCTGAGTCTGATACCATCTCGCTCGGTGATGAGCGCGAGGGCGACGATGAACCCTTAGGTGGTGATGACGTGTCACCTGAGGAGGATTTCGACCAATTCGAGGGCGAGGTAGACAACGCCGGTACTGGAGTAGATGCTGGAATTGTACTTGGCGATTCTGGAGCTGGAGGTCCTGACGAGTTCCCGAATACCAACACGGCCCCCGACGTCCTGGAGCCTACATACACTCAACCACATGACCCCGTTATCATCCTTACTTCACCGGGCCCTAGTACCTCTGCTCGCCGCGATAGGCCATCCCCTTTGGAACGTGCTTCTCCAGCAAAACGGACCAAAGGAAAAGGAAAAGAGCGTGCTCCTTCTCCTTTGCCTGATGCTAGACCTGCTGGATCTTCTGCAGATCCTTTTCCAGATATTGGACCTGTTCCTGCTCTTCCAGACGAGGACCTCTCTGACGGAGCTCGGTTGGTGGTCACAGAAGGCGCCTTGCAGCGTATGATCGAACAGGCGCTCCACGATGGTAAGTCTTCCTCTTTACTTCTTCGTCTTCTGTCTCCCATCTTTGCTTTTATTCCTTATTCCTTTCGCGGGAACTTCCCAAAGGTTTCTTCCTACCTTTTCTCTTCCTTACCTCTTCTTTCCTTCGAGGTCTTCCTTGGGAGTAATAATCCTCTCCCTCTCTCCTTCCTTTCTCCTTCCTAGCCATTCTCTTCCTTTGGCATAATTCTTATCTCATTCCTGCCATTCTCTTCCTTTGGCAATTCCTTCTAGCCATTCTCTTCCTGGGCAATTCTTCTAGCCATTCTCTTCCTTGGCAATTCCTTTCAGCCATTCTCTTCCTTTGGCTATTCCTTTCATGCATTTATACGCATTTCCTTTCCTGCGGCTTCCTTCCTTCCTGTCGCTCATCTGGTTCCTTACTTATTGGTTCCTGTTCCTAGCTCGAGAACATGTCTTGCAGAAACATGGACATCTTCTTCCTCCTTTCCCCGAGCGTGCTGGACAGTCGGGTAGTGCTATTCAAACTTCTACCTCTCTGCCTCTCGCGTCAGCCAGCGGTTCTTCGGTGGTGGGCGCTCGATACGATCCTAGCCTTCCTGTCGCTGAGATCCCGGGTGGTGCCTTCGGTCTCTCTACTGGCCAGCTGCCTGCGAACCGTTCGATGTGTCCAGGGAAGGTTCGGAAGATTTTGGAGAACGGTTTCCTTGATTATATCCCTCTTCATCTCCTCACTCCTACTGCCTGTGCAGCCGCTATGTTCGAATCTGCTAAGGACACACACCTTACGCTCCGCGACAACCGTATTGTGGATGCTAGTACCTCTCTCGACGCGACCAAGGAAGGGTCTATGTCCGTCGATGATTGGTCGGTCGCTATGGGTACCTTTATACAGGTCCTGAAGGAATATCTCGTCCTTTCTCCTTCCGATCGCCGGCGTGCTTGGCAAGGACTTACTGCCAACGATGTCATTCACCGGTTCGAGGCTCATTTCCGCGAGATTCTGAACATGCCATCTTATCGGGCCAATTTTCCTGTCGTCCTCAGCTATGACCGTGACGTACGTCGGGCATTCGTCGAAGGAGCGTACGCATTCAACTTTGGTCGTTTTCAGGATGACATATGGCGCATGTACTCTGGCCGGGCCACCTCAACGGCCTTAGCCCAGATTCTTCAGGCTGGGTCTGTTGCTTCTCAACCTCAGTCGCGCCCACCCTCTCGTGATCTCTTTCGTTCCAACTCTCGACAAGGCAGTCGTCCTTCCTCAGCTGCCGGGGGAGCAGGATCACGTTCCATTACCTTTCGCTGCTGGCTCTGTGGTTCCCTTCTCCACCGTTGGAAAGGTTGCGATGCACTCAACCGCTACCTTACCTACGACGATTCCCGCCGCTGCTGGCACAAGGACGGAACGACCTTCTGCATGGCGTTCAATGGACCCTATCCCTGTTCGCGCACCCCTTGCGGTCACCGTCACGCCTGCTCCATCTGTGGAACGGCCGACCACGGAGCTCAGGTCTGTCCGCGAGTTGCTTGATCGCTTTCCGGTTTCTTCTCCCCTGTTGGCGGATCGTTGGGAGGAATCTCTTCGCTCCGCTGGCGTATGGGAGGAGTTCGCGGATGTTCCGGAAGGCATTCGCAATGGTTTCCCTGTTGGTCTCGACTCTTGCACATTGACTTCTTCTTTCTCTCCTCCCAATCATTTCAAGACTGACGCTGCATCACAATTCGTTCGATCCAAATATTCTGAAGAAATCCGTCTCGGTCGCATGTCTCCTGGTTTTTCTCCTGATGAAATCATTCGCCTTTTTGGCCATTACCGTACTTCCCCTCTTAATGTCATCGACAGTGCTTCTGGCAAGCAGCGGGTTACTGTTGATTACTCCTTTCCCCGCAATGATCCGACTCAGCCTTCTATAAATTCACAAATCGACACTGCCGACTTTAAATGCGACTGGGGTACCTTCTCTGCTTGTTGGTTATTGGTGGCTGATGCTCCTCCTGGGACGGAGGCTTGCATCTTCGACGTTGATTCTGCTTTTCGTAATATTCCCACCCGACCGGAGGACTGGCTCCTGCTGGCTGTCGTTATCGATCACCTTGTCCATCTTGACTTCCGCTTGAATTTCGGCATTTCATCTGCGCCCGGCGTATTTGGTCACGTTGCGGATGCCATCGTTAAGATCTTCCTTGCGCATGGTATCGAGGCGGTTCTCAAGTGGGTAGATGATTTTGTCTTCTTCCGTTATCGACATCTCGACAAGGATGGTCACTACTTTTTCGCTTACTCAGAGGATTTGGTCTGGGACATTGCACGTCGTTTGGGTTGGCCTTGGGCGGCTGATAAATTCCGTCCTTTCTCTGCTTCCTTCCGATACATTGGCTTCCTGTGGTCCCTGGAGAATAAGACGGTCGAGCTTCCCGTGGAGAAGCGTCTCAAGTACTTGGACCGTATTTCCTCTTGGACTCCCGGTGCTTCTGTTTCCTTGAAGGACACGGAGTCGTTGATAGGTACCCTGAACCATGTGTGCCTAGTTGTGCCTACGGGCCGTTCTCATCTTCCGTCTTTCTACGCCTTCCGCTCCCGCTTTCCTTCTGACGCCAGGCCTTGGTTGAAACACCGTTTGACACGGGAGGTGTTGGAGGACATCGCTTGGTGGAAGAGTGTCCTCTCGGCTGAGTGGTGTGGGGTCGATATTGTCCGACCTCCTGCTCCTCTCTCGACTTCCTTATTCGTCGATGCCTCCACGTCTTGGGGCATTGGTCTTGTCCTGGATGGCCGTTGGCTTGCGTGGCAATTGCGGACAGGTTGGCGCCAGGAAGGCCGGGATATCGGATGGGCGGAGATGGTGGCCGTGGATCTTGCAGTCCGGACTCTGATCTCTTCCTCCTTTTCTGATTGCCATATCATTCTTCGTTCGGACAATGCTGGAGTTGTTGGGGCCTTAGCAGCCGGTCGCTCTCGGAGCTCTCCTCAGAATGCTATCTTGCGTCGAATCGTCGATTCCTTTCAATCTCGCCGCATTTGGCTTTCAGTTGTGTGGGTAGCGTCCGAAGATAACTTGGCTGATGGTCCTTCTCGTGGGATATTTCCTCCTGTTTCGCGCATTCTACACACTCCCCCTTCTGTACCTTCTTACTTGTCTCCTTACGTACTCCATTCTGTTTCCGCTCGTGATTTAGCATAATTGTTCTCTCCTTTGATACGTGAATTCCTCTTTGCACGGCATCTGTCGAACTTTTCACTGTACCCTCTGCTGCACTTCTGTATTTGTCCTGTATTCTTAGCTTATTCCCTATGCATGTACAATCTTATCTTGTAAATTGTGCGTGAGTTGAGTTCAGGTTCGTCGTTATCACATGTATTTCGCGGTCACATGTTTCCTTGTTTGGTTGAATTCTTCAATTTGGCGGTTGACATCCTCTCCTTTCTGCTCCCACCATGGAAACTGTTCGCGTTATTCCTTCTCCTCCTTCGACTCAGTCTACTGTAGATGCGGTTGTTGATATGGGGTGGAGAGATTCCACGTTACAGCGCTATTCTTCGGCTATCAAAGCATACTTGCACTTTGCTACCGAGCACCATATTCCTTTGGCGGTGGCCTTTCCTGCTTCGGAGGATCTTCTGTGTCGCTTCGTCGCTTCGTTGGCAGGATCGATGGCGGGTAGGACCATAGGCGGGATGGTCTCTGGCGTTAGAGCGTGGCACATTAGAGCAAATATTCCTTGGTTCGGTGGTATTCGTCTTCGTTATGCACTGAAAGGCGCGGAATCCATGAGACCTCCTTCTTCTATTCGCCCTCCACGAGTTCCAGTTTCACAGGACATGCTTCGTTTCCTAGCTCGTTCCATCGATCACAGCGATCCCTTTGACGCTTGCGTTTTGGCTATGGCACTGACAGCCTTTTGGGGTCAGCTTCGCATTGGGGAAATCTTACCTCGTTCGGTCTCTACGCTCCGTTCAACCCTTTTACCTTCCTGGTCTTCTTTCACCCCGGTGAACGCTGCTGGTTCGCGGCTTTTACATCTTCCTGTTACAAAGACCAAAGGATCTACTGGTGAAGATGTGGTGATAACTCGGCAAGGCGCGCTTGTGGATCCAATTTCTGCTCTTCGCACTCACAGTCGATTATCCGGAACTTCTCTCGCGGATAACATTGCCACATATCGCTCTAGTTCTGGGCTCAAGTCCCTCACATATCGTCCTTTCATTCAACGCGTAAATTCTGTGTTGGTTCAAGGTTATTTTCCGACAATTAGCGGTCACTCTTTCCGTATCGGTGGTACTACCGCTCTATTACTTGCAGGAGTTCCGCCCGATGTGGTGAAAACTTTGGGTCGATGGTCGTCGGATTCCTTCCTTCGTTATTGGAGAGCTGTTGACGTTCTTGGCCCTTCATACGTCGAGAATTTAGGCGACCGTTGATTGAAGAACGTGTTCCTTTTTTCTATTCCTACCTTTATTCTATATACAAATTCTTTCTATCATTCATTGTTTCGTTATTTCTTCACCTTTTATTCATGAGTTCAACATTCCTTTTCACTCCACTGGCCTTCGTTCTTTCATTCATGTTTCTTTATTTTATTACTTTACATTCTTCGTTTTACTTTACTTTTACTTAATTTGCCTTCGTTCCTCCTTCTTCTTCGCGTGGGGTTTTGCGAAGGCGTTCCCTTCGGTTTGGGCTTGCTCGCGCAGGCCTTCGCAAACCCCCCAGCATTGCTCGCAGTGCCTGACCCAGTAGTGACATGAGTACTACGTGACAATACTATTCGTTTCTGTGGGAACACGGCGGAGCGAGAGACGAAATGGCAGATTTCGAATGAAGTCACAGAGTGACGAGTGATGAAGGCTGTATTTCGTAGTGTGACAGAGTGTGACCGGGACTCTTCTTGTCGAGGACCTTCATTGTGCTTGCAGAACGCATTTTCAGACACCCACCCACCCTCTTCCTGTTCTTGTAGTATAGTGTACGTAGTTTTCATTGTTGTGTAGGGGCTTGCTCGCGCAGGCCTTCGCAAACCCCCCAGCATTGCTCGCAGTGCCTGACCCAGTAGTGACATGAGTACTACGTGACAATACTATTCGTTTCTGTGGGAACACGGCGGAGCGAGAGACGAAATGATGGATTGATGAACAATGCGGTGCCTTTCGCTTATAGCCATCAATATCAAATTTGGTTACTTCTCTTACTTGCTT
>JABAJW010000029.1:25406-42274 GCA_018855395.1 Arthromyces matolae | reverse complement strand
AAAAAGCAACTGCACATGCCTGTTGTTTGAAATAACGTCGATTCTCTTCGTCAATAAGGACCAGGTTGAGGTAGTATCTTGTGCTGAACTTCTTATTGACATCGCGGAATGTTGGTGTAAGATCAAAGCCACCAAGGAAGAGTCGGATAGGTATAGTTTCACCTAAAACGTCTTCAGAGGATGTCGAGAGGTGGAAAGGAAGAAAGAAACTTACCACGAACGGGTGCGCCATCCATGATCTCAAACTTCGTTATGGTTTCAGACTCGTTGTATTGATTAGGAGGAGATCCCGTCGTTTCTCTTCGAATGATTGAGAGTTCCATGTGCTTGATCTTTATGCGCACAAGGAGGAAGTAGATTTTGCCAACAATTACGTCTTTGAGGTGATATCTGGAAGAAGGTTCGTAAAAGGGCCTGAGGAGAAAGGAGAGGACCCGACTTGGATTTGTTGTATTCAAATTCAATATGGAGACAGTCCTCGATACCGACTTCCATTTTGATTGAGTTGTTAGTGTCAGGCGGCATGCGGAACGAGTGCACCCATAGGTCTTTCTCTTTCGAGACGTCGGCCATTCGCCGTGATATGAAAACACGAATGAAGTATCTATTCAGGTATTGGTCTTCTGGGTTATCAAATATAAGAAAATGGCATGCATGCCTTAGTTTGACATTGATTCCTTGGTAAGATTCGAATTGTTTCTCGACGTTCTTGAAAGCAAAGTCAAATGTTTGTGCTTGTCGCATTTCTCCTGGTGCAGCAAGTTCTTGGGAGAGAGAAAGAAATTCATGGTGATGACCACGGTCATAAAAGAGCTCTGGTTGGGTACATTAGTTAGAACTGATTGGAATGGCATGCGTACGAACCTATGCTGCCGACAAACTCGACTTTAATTCCTTCATGTGCAACCTTTTTACCGTCTCTTACACGGATAGCGACCTGCACACTTATATGGATCTCTAATGAAAAGATAACGAAGCAGATGAACAAACCTGACCAGCAACTGAGTCGCCATCATAAAATACAGGGCAAGAGATTGCTTTCTCCTTGTCGTTCTTGATTTCAACCTGCTTGCGAAGGTCTTCACCTTCAAGCTTGATGTCTATGTCAATGGGAGAGGCGAAAAAGAAGGCGGCCATTGACGATGCCGATGGCGACGACGAGCGATGGACTTGAAGCGTCGACGTCACGCGCAGTCAGTAATAGTCACAAACTTTCGTCCTGATTGGCCAACCCGGAAAACTCCGCCCACGTTAACTTTGACGAGCACAATCCTTTCCTCATCGTCTGCAGTGTCCACAACGATGCTGAAGTCGACAGGTTTGTCGTTAAAATGACCTGTAATCGATCTCTCTCATTTTTTTCACAGCTATTGCTCGACCTTTCCGTGCAAAATTGCGACTGTCACGGTCATTGGCGACTGTCGCTGACCCTCCTGTTCGCAGATACGGTGGTCTCAAAGACCAAGACCGTATCTTCACAAATGTCTACTGTAGACACGACCATGGCATTAAGGGCGCCAAGGTTGGTCCTGTCCAAGTTCGTCTCTTAGCTTATGTTGATTTTCTCCAACTATGTGCAGGCTAGAGGCGACTGGCACCGAACCAAGGACATCATCTTAAAAGGCGACTCGTGGATCATTCAGACTATCAAAGATTCGGGGCTGCGTGGTCGTGGTGGTGCTGGTTTTCCCAGTGGCCTCAAGTGGAGTTTCATGAACAAGCCTGATTGGCAAAAGGATCCTAGACCTCGTTATCTGGTTATCAATGCTGACGAGGGTGAGCCTGGAACTTGCAAGGATCGCGAAATTCTGCGTGGAGACCCTCATAAACTCATTGAGGGCTGTCTTGTTGCTGGTCGCGCCATGAATGCGACAGCCGCTTACATCTATATTCGTGGCGAATTTTACCAAGAAGCTTCACATGTTCAGCAAGCAATCAATGAAGCCTACGCTGCTGGACTTATTGGCCCTGACGCCTGTGGTTCCGGCTATAGCTTTGACGTTTATGTGCACCGTGGAGCTGGAGCTTATATTTGTGGTGAAGAGACCGCGTTGATAGAATCGTTGGAAGGCAAACAGGGCAAGCCTAGGCTGAAGCCCCCGTTCCCCGCTGATGTTGGCTTGTTTGGATGCCCAACGACTGTTGCGAACGTGGAGACTGTAGCCGTGGCCCCGACGATTTGCAGGCGAGGTGCCAGCTGGTTTGCAGGATTTGGAAGGGAGAGAAATTCTGGAACCAAGTTATATTGCATTAGCGGTCATGTCAACAACCCATGCGTGGTCGAAGACGAGATGAGTATTCCGCTCAAGGAATTGTTGGAGAAGCATTGTGGAGGTATCGTTGGTGGATGGGATAACCTTTTGGGTATCATCCCTGGTGGTTCGTCCGTCCCCGTCATTCCCAAGGACGTTTGTGCGGAGGTCTTGTAAGTACTTGCACTTCAGTTCATGGATATTATCTCATTCGCGCAATCTAGGATGGACTATGACTCCCTCAAGGACGCTGGAACCAGTCTTGGAACTGGCGCAGTTATTGTCATGGACAAGAGCACTGACATGATCAAAGCCATTTCACGCTTCTCCGACGTACGCCTTGCATCGAGCTCTTACCTGATAAGAATATTGACGGTTCCTTGCAGTTTTATAAACACGAGTCCTGTGGACAATGCACGCCCTGCAGAGAAGGCACAACCTGGATGAAAAATATGATGGATCGCATGGTTGAAGGTCGTGCGCATACTCGGGAGATTGACATGCTTCTCGAACTAACGTCAGTCTTCCGTTCCTTCTAAGCTTGAACATTTTCTTACTGCGACTTCTTTAGCAAACAAATTGAAGGCCGCACGATTTGTGCCCTTGGTGATGCTGCAGCATGGCCGATTCAGGGCTTAATGCGTCACTTCCGACCTTTGGTTGAAGAACGGATCGCCGAATATAGAGCGAAGAATGGCGCTGTGGCTTTCGGTGGACATCTTGTCAGCCAGATGGATGATGACCTTGCAATTCCGGATAACCTTGGCGCACGGCTGCCTGAAGTCCATGCCCCCCAGTAATTCGCTAACTATTCAAATAGAGAGTACCCAGAATTGCCTTGTCTTCGGGAAGTTTTAAATTGTTTATTGCTCAATGGTGAAACTTGAAGCTTGAAGTTGCCTGACCATGATGACCGTGCATCGTTTAATGTAAAATGACGATAGAACATAACGGCGAACGCTTTAGAACCTCCCCACCACCGCCAACGATGGCCATGTTGTGGCCGCGGATTGTGTGGTGTTGTTTATTGTTCCCGTTGTGGTGAACAACGTTGATTTAGTACTTGTACGTGAAATTATGCGCAATCCTCCGCCGCCGAGCTCTGGCCTTCTTGCAGGCGTCTTCAGCTTCGTTTCGCGTGAACTTGGCTCGTTTGTAACCACAGCGACGGGAGGGACTCTTGAAGAAGAAGAAGAAGAGGGAAGATACCATGAGGTTGGAATTTCTTATACAATGTTGACATAGTTGACTGATTTTTTTGCAGTCGCCATCGCCGCCACGCGCAATGGCGCGCAAGAAGCGTCGCGACGATGCTTCGCAGTCTTTTATACAGCATGGAGAGCCATCTTATGGTCAGAAAGCGCCTCAGCGACGCGCGCGACGGCCTACGCCCCCGTTGTTCAACGAAGACCGGCTACATTCTGATCCTAAGAACTCTCCTAGTAAACGAACAAGTAAAAAGGTTTCCAAAAACGCCTTTTCATCATCTTCGCAGGTCGATGCACGCCAGCCTGAGTGTGAAGGTGCGTAAATTCATCAATATTCAAGTGGTTTGCCCTCATAGTACTTCACGAAAGTCTCTGACTCCGATTCTGACCGACCATCCTCGCCACCTCCTCCACCTCGTGGCCTTCGAAGACGCCACTCAGTTAGCATGCCTGGCTCGTTATTCCCTCGTTCACCTTCGTTAGTACCGGATGATGGCCGTCATGTCAGGTTTGAGTCAAACGTAGCGAGTTTTCCCCAGAGGGACGCAGACAACCGCCCAGGACCTTCAAATGTCAAACGAACATCGTCGGTGAAGGCGGCAGTTGAGCGATTTTACGTGGGCGAAGGCGACGCGGACTCTTCAATACTATTGCCCAGTCCAAATACATCTCCGGCCAGAAAAACGACAGGTTACAAAGGCAAGGAAAAAGCGGTTGATTTGTCGATTGATGAGGAAATTGAGGCGAATACTTCTGGGCATATACGTGTTAGGGGAAAGGAACGAGAATTGGCGGTTGCAAGAGCGGAGCAGAAGAGAAGAGAGGATGATGATGATGGCGTTGGGTCAAGTCAGAGCGACAAGGAGCGTATAAAGATACTTGAAGAGGAAATTGCAAGGCTTAAAAACGAGGTTGGCGTGCACTATGCAATTGTATTATCTTATCATCAGCTAACCAGGTTACGCATAGCTCGCTCAACGCCCACGGACGTTTACACCACATATTGGACCACCGCCGCCCCCGCCACCACCGCCGCCTCCGCCTCCGCCAGGTTCCTTGCGGATACCGACTACTGTTGGGGACCCTGAAACATTATTTGCCTCCGCCAGAGCTGCACTCAAGCACACAGCTGCTCCTGTTGAAGCACCGATTAATCCACCGCCTTCGAGCAGAAGGAAAGGGCAGCCTGCAGTTAGCATACCTCCAGATAAGATGTTGGCATTTTTGAAGGAGATGAAGACGGTAAAACTCCGCAAGGTTGCAACCCCTGCAGCAACACCATGCTCTGGAAATTCGTCGTTTAATGGTGAACCAAGCGGATCGGCTCGACTTCGGAGGTCTGGTTCCTCTAGACAGGAACCTGCTGCTCCTTTGGCCCAGCAGTCGAGTGTACTACTCTTGAAGACTGGAGAGAAGAGAAAACGCATTACAGAGGATATTGCGGAACTACAGGATGATCTACGTGCGTATCCTGTCTATTGTCGCTCCTTTTCAGACATTTATTCCAATTCTCTCGTCACAGGCGTGGCGGTTAAACGCCGGTCTCTTGGGTCGTCAGATTCCAGTTTCGCGTCTGCGTCTACCTCTGCGAACTCTTCATTGTCTATGTCGCAATCTCGGCCGCAACCCTACCAACGTTTAAATATCCCAACCAGGACTTGGCCTTCGGCGTCTGCAGCGACGCCATCATTGTGTTCAGACAACGAGCTTGAGAATGATAATAGGGAAGTGGAAGAGGACAGGATGCCTTCGACGCCACCTATTCATGCACCTACTCCACCATTCCGAACTGCATTCCGTTTCCGGGACAAGGGCATCCCAGTTGACGAAGAAATGACTCACAGACGCCTATCTAGAAGCATTGACGACATCCAGGTTGCCGATGTAGAAATGCTTGAACGCACAGAGAGTTTAGATGCTACCGGGACGAAACTCCTGCAACCTCCAACTTCAATGCCTTCTACACAAGCGACTACTTCTTTAATGTTATCGCCAGCACAGAGAAAGGTCCAGTCAACAGACTTGTTTGCAAATCGACCTCCAACATCGCCTTTGCCTCCATCTGTGCAGCCGTCACCCTCAAAACCCAAGGCGCCTGCACGTGCAAGGACACTTTCTGCGCAGCGGAGAAACCTTTTGGAGTCGGAGGACGAAGAAGATGATCCGTTGAGTGCAACGGTCGATTTCCAAGAAAGAGACCGAGTAGCGAGGCGGAAGGAGATTGAGCCACCAACTCGACCTTCAAGGATTCCGAGGATGAAACCTACTCGCGCACGCGGGAATCAAATTTCTCCTCAGGGTCACAATGATGCGCCGCCACAACTGTCGAGGCAAGGGAGTGTTAATTCCATGTCGGACTGCGCTTCCACTGTCTCTCGAAGGACACAGAATGGAAAACGCCGCTTGACATTGGATGATGAATTGACGGCAGCGTGGAATGAGAGTGAGGAGAGTGGCATTTTCGTGGGAGTTGGTACGCTGTCCAAGAAGAACGGTTTTCTTGCACATGGTGGTGCAGGAGGCGTCCCTGTGTTCATGGGTGAAGGTTACGTGCAAGGCACAACTGCTAATGAACATGAAGATGATGGTGAGGATATGAGGGCAAATAATGATTCTGATGATGAGTATCTACCTTGAAGTTATCTTGAGCTTTCTTTATGTATAGTTGTACTTGTATCTTCGCGTCTTGACTGCTTTCTTGAGCTTTGACATGTTGTTGTACTATTACAGTAATATTGAATATGGTATAAGACCAGAATCGTTTTCTATTGCGGCCGCGATGAGGTCCTGCAGCCTGCAGCTGGTCACATTTTATCCGAGTGGTGACTTTACAACTCCGTGGTTTACATGTCTACGTCAACGTCTGCCAAACATGAAAGCATTTTTTGTGTCTCTTTGAAATTACTGACCGATACAGAAGACAAGTGTACTTGATCACGAATTCATTCCGGAGTCCGGTGTGTGGCGTTGTCCAAACTTTGAGTCATACTGACTTCCCTACATTTGCAAATGAAAGTGAAGGTCACTTGGCGTCTAAAACTTCCAGAGTCCAGACTTGATATGTATGGAAGCTTAAAATTATCGTCCTGCTGGCAGTGGTTACAACCGACGTGCTCAACGTTTAGGTCGTTCATGATCAGACGTTGAGGAATTCCATTTTACATCTCAGAGTCTTTAAGCGAACTTCAATTTATTTTTCGTCGATAAGCCTCTCCATCTGGCTGCTTCTTGGTTTGCCTCAGGAGGTTCTTTTTGAGGCTAAGTGCTACGCCTCTCACGTGAAGCGATTGATAGCAACAACGATCATGATCATGACATGTTGAATGCAACAGAATACATTACGCCCTGAGCTCGAGGGCTTCAAAGTACATTTTCAATTTCCCCTTCGTGTCAAAGATAATAGAAGTAGGAATCATTTCTCAAGAAATTCCGAGTCTCGCCTTCTCTTGCTGGGGGCTTCAGATTCCATTCCCAGGTCTATAGAATCCCAGAATAGCGGCGCATCATGTTTACGCCGTTTCTCGCGGATTCCATACTGGAGCCTCGCAGCCTTGAAAGCCGGAGACTTTCCTGAATTATACAATTTACCCCTGCCCACGTCATCAGAAAAAGAGACACTTTTTGGACTTGCTGGATCAAAACCTATTCGACGCTTACATGTGGTGTCTATCGGCCCGGCCGTGGTCAAGATGAAGGTCACTTTATCGACACGGGCCTTAAAAGACTTGGGATTCTTCTTCTTCTTTCCACGACCATGAATGTCCTGTCCAGATGTCCTGCGAAAGCGACTCGCCGTCAAGTCCTTTCTTTTCCTCCTAGAAGATGTATAAATCGGTCGCCACACTGGAATTTTTCGAGATCTACTGTGCAGCGTGCTCCGACCACAATCAAGCGATCCCCTTATATTGGTCTCCTTGTACTTTCTGTGTCCAGTGGAATGTTAGGCTTTACTCTTGCGAGAAACTGGGACACGATTTATTCTAAGAGCGCAGAGGAATCTCGGTTTGGCACTCCCGAAGACTTTGAGAAGGCTATTGTGGAGCTGAAAGCAGCATTTTCAAATCCTGAAACGGTCTCTACAGATATCGAAGACCTGCGTAACCACGGATTTTCATATCATGACTACCGGCCAGGTGAGTCCTGCAATTCAGAGCGTCGAGTGGGGCAATCAAACTATGCAAAGGTCGCCTGCATAGCGTCGTTTTTTATCCTCGGTCCACGGAGGACGTAGTTCGTATGGTACAAATCGCTACCAGGTACAGAATGCCTGTCATTCCTTACTCTGGCGCAACGAGCCTGGAGGGACAAGTACGAAGTGTAAGTTTTGACGCCCAGTTTCATTCTAAAAAAATGCTGAAACAATCAAACAGCATCTCATTGGCGGTATCTGTGTCGATATGTCAGAAATGGATCAAATCTTAGAAATACACGGTATGACTACGCGAGGTGACCTGCTCTGTATAGTGAATCATTCATTTTGAGTTTAGAGGCGGATTCTGACCTTGTCTGTCAACCCGGCGCAAAATGGATGGACATAAATGACACCCTCAGAGATAAAGGTATTTACAAAATGCTACAAAAGTCTTAGAAGAATTGAGCCTCCTTGTCAGGGATACCATTATTCTTCCCTGTATGTCGACCCAGAAATCTTGCGTCCGGGGATTAACCACTTTGTATAGCTTGACCCCGCTCCTGGTGCCACAATCGGCGGAATGCTGAGTACAGGATGTTCAGGAAGTATTATCTGTTTTCCTTCTCAGAAGAATAAAACTTCTCATCACCCATCAACAGCGAACGCGGTGCGATATGGAACGGCCAAGGCAGAGTGGTTTCTCAACGCAGTATGCTCGGGTTGTTACAGATCATGGTCATCGTCTGATCTTTGTAGACGATTGTTCTTCCCTCAGGTGAGGTGATTAAGACACGTCGGCGGTCAAGGAAATCGTCTGCCGGCTTCGATACGACAAAGTTGTTTATCGGAGCAGAAGGGACCCTTGGCATTGTAACAGAAGGTTAGTTAGTTGGTCATGCCTCAAGTTGACTGTGCTTCTGAACACGTATGGATGTCTTTCACAGTAACCATACGTCTGGCTCCCGTCATCCCGACTACAGTAGCTGTCGTTCAATTTCCCGATGTCAGGAAAGCCACCGAGGCTGTCATCGAGGTAATGAACCAAGGGGTTGGAATACGTGCGTCGACACACTATCATTTTCCTCCATTTTAACCATGAGGTTTCACAGAATGTGTAGAGCTATTGGATGACGTCTTTATGACGGCCACGAATAAGTATGGAATGTCGAAACGAAAGTGGCCCGTCAAGGACAGCCTTTTCTTCAAGTTCCAGGGTGCTTCACCAGCATCTTTGAAGGAAACAGCGAAGGTGGTCGAAAAAATCGTTACAAAGCATGGTGGGACTGGCTTCGAGCTTGCGCGTAATCAGCAAGAAGCCGAAGATCTTTGGGCTGACCGCAAAAACGCGCATTACTCTGGGATGTCCCTTCTAGATGGAGCCAAGGGTTGGCCAACCGATGTCTGGTAAGCCATCTGGGTATCGGATTGATGCGTTGAGCACTGACTGGAGGTACTTACGCAGTGTACCGGTTTCAAAATTACCAGAACTTGTGTACGAAACGAAGAAGGATCTCGCCAATCATGGAATTGTCTCGACGATTGTCGGCCATGTTGGCGATGGGAATTTCCATGCATTGTTGCTTTTCCGCGACGAAGCGGAGAAAAAACTGGTTCAAGAAGCCGTAAGCCGCATGGTGCACCGTGCGATCGCTTTGGATGGAACATGTAAGTAGCCATTCAATTCGTCCAGCAAGAAATCGAAGCTGATGTTTTCCCAATAGGTACTGGGGAACATGGCGTTGGTGTTGGCAAAAAAGGTTACCTCGTGGAAGAATTGGGGTCAGGAACTGTGGAACTAATGAAAACTGTCAAACGGGCGATTGACCCATTGGGGCTTTTCAACCCTGGAAAGGTGTTTTCCATTTCTCAGCTATTTTTCGACTTGGCTAACTAACCATTCGATAGTTATATCCCGACGATGACAATAGTGATGACCCTTAGAGCTGATGCTGATCACAAGACAAAGGTAATGGAACCAGTCGTAGACAAGGAGGATAAGACCTTAGAGTATTGCGTACACATCCAAATATATTGCGTACAGGAGGACGACAATGGAAATTTACTTGACAGCGACAGTAGGGGACAAGGAATCTGATTTTGAAACCCCATTGTTTTGCTGCCCCGAACGACCAGCAGCAGTGCCAAGAGCCTGGGTACGAAGGGCGAGCCCGCGGGTCTTTTCGATGATAGTCTGATAGACTGGTAATGCTGGTCGATTGATTTCAATGACGTTCTAGTAATAATTGGTCATTTAGTGAGTTGTGAACAAGTAGTTTTAATGGTACCTTTTCGAGGTCAATCTTGGCCTCAGCGCCCATCCGAGTTTCTCGAATTAGGTTGACAATCCATTTTTCACCCTCGTCGTGTGACAAGTTCAAACGTTTGGAGAGATCACTGATGACTGGCTGAGAGATAAGTAAGCAAAAGGTAAAGATAACTCACGCAATGTCAATCTTTTGGTGGATTCTGCAGTACGCTTCGCTGATGAGATATCGTGCGTTATCCAAGAATTCGTCCCTGAATTCTCCCAAGAAGAAGTCATCTGCTACGACTTTCTCCGCAATGGCGAGTTCTCGTTGTGCGGCTTCAAAGTTGAACTCGACGTAGAGTTCCTTGAGGAAAGCAGTCACAGGGTCCTGGTATTGATACTCCTCCGTCTGAATGACCTTGACAACCTCACGAATGGCGTTGCGAACACGGGATGAGACAGGAGTGGACGAAGACGCTGGTAGAGCCGAAGCTTTACGTGAGAGAATAGCGGCAGTAGTGAGGTAGCGCAAAATCCATGGGCATGAGGTTTGAATGGTGTTGAGATAAGTCGGGGAGAGGAAGGTTTCCAGAAGGAGGGTGCGGCCTTGAGGGTGATTAAAGTAGACGAAGAGTGACCAGTGTACCAGCCATGTCCGTGAGTGAAGCTGAACAAGGGCAGGCTCAGATGCGCTTGCAGCACTCGATGCCGAAGACAGGAGAGCGGATGTGGATGATCGAGAGTCGATTGATTCACGAAGTGTGTTAAGCTCCTCTAGAGCGACATCCCATCGACCTGTGAGGATATCAGAGGCAAGCTTTCCCCAATGGGCGGAGGTGTTGAGATCATTATCGGTCGACAGCACTCTAAAGTGGTATAGGTAGTCTGCGGCACCGCTGTAGTTTCCATAGGAATACTGGAACTGGCCAAAGTTGTATAATGCGGTGATTTGCTCTAATGTAAGCTAGATATATTTTTATCAGTAAGATTTATTTGGAATGGTCACACAAAGTACTCACGTTGTAATTATCCTTTAGGTATTGCAGATTCTGATTCTTGTCCTGGCGCAATGCTTGGGCTACATCTGGGTTCTCAATGACGTCCAAGACAGCCTGAGCCTCTTGTTGAAGGCGCTCGTGTGTGGATACGGCATTTTTTCTCTTTTCATCGAATTCTATTGAAGATATCAAGATTTCGAGGTAAATGAATCAGGATTATAATCACATACCTGCAGGAATGTCCTCTTCTGGATGAAGCTGTTCAAAAAGGTTGACAGCATAGTCAAACATGTTTGTTCCCCTAGCGAGTTCATACTGAGCAGCAGTGACCTCTTTTACGGGGAAAAGATTTATTTCTACTAGATGAGCGAGTAGAGGGAAGGAGAGATGGCGATCAAGATAAGGAATAATCGTTTTTGAGAGATCATAGTCGGTCATGGCTGTGGTTAGCAGAGAACACACTCAAAACTTTTTCAAGCACCGATAACCACTGTATTACGTAAGAATCGTAACGCGTCCGACTTGCTTCGAAAATCGACAGTCAGTTTCTACACAATCCAATGTCGCAAACTCCAATTTTTGTCATGAGTACATCTTTTATTTTAAAATTATTCAACCAGGAACTAAATTTCATCCATCTAGACACGGCGCCTGAGCGCCAATCTGGCCGAAAGGCTCAGATCTCAAATATTACCGCAGCCAAGGTCAGTATATTCAAAAGAATGAACACATAGACTTATTGTTTCTTTAGACGGTAGCAGATGTCATTAGAACGTGTCTTGGTCCTAAATCTATGCTGAAAATGATCCTCGATCCCATGGGAGGTATCCTGTATGTTCAAATGTCAATCAACAATCCAAGGTCCTGACCTTTTTTTTTCAGCCTAACAAACGATGGAAATGCGATCCTTCGAGAAATAGATGTCGCGCACCCGGCCGCAAAAAACATGATTGAACTGAGTCGAACCCAGGATGAGGAATGTGGAGATGGAACAACCTCGGTCATCATCTTGGGTGCGTCACCCTTTGCTCTGCCCTCCTAAATTCATATATAAAGTGCAATTTATAGCGGGAGAAATTCTCGCTCAATCTCTGTCGCAACTCGAACGCGACATTCATCCTGTTGTCATCATCTCCGCTTACAACAAAGCTCTCAAAGAAGCTCTTGAAATCGTTCAGCGGATATCGATTCCTATCAACGTAAATGACGATGAAGAGATGCTTTCCCTGATTAAAACTTCCATCGGTACTAAATTCGTCGTACGATGGTCCGATCTTATGTGCAAGCTCGCATTGCAAGCTGTTCGCACCGTCGCCTCTGACGAGAATGGGCTCAAGACCGTGGATATCAAACGATACGCAAGAGTGGAAAAGATTCCTGGTGGCGAGATTGAGGAGAGCAGGGTGCTGAATGGTGTGATGCTGAACAAGGATATCACGCATCCTAACATGAGGCGAAGAATTGTGAACCCAAGGATTATCTTGTTGGACTGTCCGCTGGAGTATAAAAAGGGAGAGAGTCAAACCAACATGGAGATTTCAAAAGAGGGCGATTGGGAGCGTGCGCAAATGATTGAGGAAGAGCAGGTCAAGGCGATGGTCATGAAGCTTATGGAGTTCAAGCCAGATCTGATCATTACAGAGAAGGGCATTTCTGGTACGTCAACTCTTCGTTCATCGCCTAACATTCGCTCATCCTCTCGTTCAAGATCTGGCACAACACGTCATGGAAAAGTACAACGTGTCTGCTATCAGACGCGTTCGTAAATCCGACAATAATCGTATTGCACTTGCTGTTGGTGGCACTATCGTCAACCGTGTTGAAGACCTACGTGAATCGGATATTGGCACACAATGTGGTCTCTTCAATATCGAAAAGATTGGTGATGAGTACGTTACTTTCTTCGACTGTTCCCCTAATTTGGATTGCTCATCCTTCACCGAAAGATACTTTACCTTCCTGACAGAGTGCAACAGCCCCAAGGCATGCACGATCCTCCTTCGTGGTCCCTCAAAAGATATTCTAAATGAGATTGACCGTAACCTTGCGGACGCTATGTCCGTCGCACGGAATGTTTTCTTCAACCCAACACTTACACCTGGAGGTGGTGCCACAGAGATGGCGATCAGCGTTGGACTACATCAGAAGGCCCGTAGCATTGTTGGCGTGGAGGGATGGCCGTTCCGCGCTGTGGCGGATGCACTGGAAGTAATTCCCCGGACATTGGTGCAAAACAGTGGCGGAAATGCTATCCGTGTATTAACAGAGCTCAGGGTGCGTATATTGCCCACACTTTGTATCGTTTCTTTTCTTCTTACAGCGACGTAGGCGAAACATGCAAACGGAGAGAACTCTTGGGGAGTAAATGGAGAGACTGGCAAAATTGTGGATATGAAGACCTATGGTCTCTATGAGTCTGCCAGCGTCAAGGTGAAGTGTTTGCAACCATTGAATTCTGTTACTCGTTTCTAATACGGTTCACGCCAGATTCAAACTCTTAAAACTGCCGTCGAGGTTAGTAGTTTCATGATCTTTATTTTATGCGTATATTAACCTTCTTTTAGGCAGCACGCATGCTTCTCCGAGTGGACGACGTGGTGCAGGCTGTTAGAAAAGAAAAGGAGCAGGGCTCTGGTGCGCCACCGGAGGAAATGCAGGAATAGACATTTACGTAATAATGTAAACCAATATCCAAATTTAGAAAATTTCTTTCTATTTGTGCGTGTATCCCATCAACGACTATACAGTTGTTTTCGGCAAAAGCCTAAAATTGTCGCAGGATAATCAATTCCAGATTAGGCGGGAAAACGAAAAATCACGACCTCAAGACTCCCAACGATGGCCACAAGACCCACCGTCAACGTCCGCTCCTCTACCGGCGGTGAGCACGTCGTTCTATCCATCTTACTCATTGTCTGACACGCCCTACAGAGCCTTCCTCCTCGCTCCCTCTCCCTGCGGTCCTCACCGCTCCCATCAGGCTCGATGTTGTCGCTCAAGTCCACAGTAAGTCAAATCGGTGAACGATGGAGAAGCAGACGGATTGAATGTCTTTTGTGAATAGAGAGCATCGCCAAGAACAAAAGGCAGGCATATGCCGTTTCCGAGAAGGCTGGCCACCAAACTAGCGCTGAGTCTTGGGGAACTGGTCGTGCTGTAGCCCGTATTCCCCGTGTCGGTGGTGGAGGAACCCACCGTTCCGGCCAGGTTTGTAGCGTCGATTGTCCATCTGAACGCAATCTAAAGTAGCAAATTTATAGGCTGCATTCGGTAACATGTGTCGCGGTGGACGCATGTTCGCTCCTACCAAGACTTGGCGCAAATGGCACGTCAAGGTGAACCAGAACCAGCGCCGTTTCGCCGTCGTCTCTGCCCTTGCTGCTTCTGCTCTCCCCTCCCTTGTCCTTGCCCGTGGTCACCGCATTGAGCAGATCGAGGAAGTCCCTCTCGTCATTGCCAACGCCGCAGAGTCCTTCAAGAAGACCAAGGAGGCCGTAGCTCTTCTCAGGTCTCTTAACGCCTACGCCGATGTTGTCAAGGTTTCCAACTCTCGCAAGCTCCGTGCTGGAAAGGGTAAACTCAGGAACCGCAGGCACCGTCAGCGCCGTGGTCCTCTCGTCGTCTACAACGAGGACAACGGTATCGTCCAGGCATTCCGCAACCTTCCCGGTGTTGAGCTCGTCAACGTTCGCCGCCTCAACCTCCTCCAGCTCGCCCCTGGTGGTCATCTTGGCCGCTTCGTTATCTGGACTGAGAGTGCCTTTGCTCTCCTCGATGACGTTTTCGGTACCTTTGACAAGGCTTCCCTACACAAGAAGGACTACATCCTTCCCACTGCCAAGATCTCCAACCCCGACGTGACCCGTCTCATCAACTCTGATGAGATCCAATCCGTCGTTCGCCCCGCTGGCCAGAAGGTTCAGAAGCGTCCCTGGACCCAGAAGAAGAACCCTCTCGTCAACAAGGCTGTTCTCTTCCGCCTCAACCCTTATGCCAAGGTTCTCCGTCGTCAAGAGCTCGGTAAGTCTATGATGTACTTCGAATTCCCAGTATTTACTGACTCCATTGCAGAGAGGCAACAAAAGAAGAGCGAGAAGAAGCCCAAGACACCCAAGGCTGCTGGCGATGCTTTCATCAACCAGCTCTTTGCTCCTTAAAAATGTTCTTTGTTTATGCACATATGTCCACACGTAGTATGCTTGATATGACAATATGATTTTTGCATTTGCATGGATTGTTGTTGAACGAATATTCGATCCCTGACGATCTTATCGCAACTCATAGGATCAAAAAGTTATCAGATCAACGGACATCACGCAATAACCTCATGCAATTCCTCCCGAGTTTTCTTAGCACACGACGTTTTCTTTCTAGCTTGTATCCTTATCCGCTCCTTCGAGCGCTCTTCTGAGGCGTCTCAGAATCATGCTTGCTACTGTCGGACGAACGGCGCGTCTAGTGCGACCCTTCACTGTCCAAGTCGCACCATGTTCAAGCATTCGTCAGATACATCGTTTAAGATGTACAGTCGGCAGCACCTCTGCACCTCTTAGCCTTTGCAGTAGCAAATTTAAGCCGAAATCTCTTCTTTCATGTCGGACGTTTCAGCATCTAGCACCAAAGCCAGATACTCCTGCCAAAACATCGACACCCAACTCCGAAGCGAAAAAGTCGGAGCTTCCTACTCCAAAGGAACAAAGGAGAATAGATTGGACTATCGCCAAACGATTAATGGTGAACGTTTGGCCAAAGAACAAGGGGTATCACATTTCTTCTGCAAGCTATTATATTTCGAATAATTCCTACGGCTCTCGAAATTTCAATGGTGTGCGGAATACTCGTGAGCAACTGTTTCCTCTGTGATGGTCACGTTTTCATATGCTTGCTGGTCTATTCAGACGTACAAGTTCGGCTGGGACTTTGCTGCCATAACGCTCACTACGATGGCAGCTTACACTTGGTTCACGATACGCACAACGTCTTGGAGGTATGATTCATTTCTTCTAAGCGAGTTCCGACCTTGAACCCCAATCAGGACACAGTTTCGACGAGAGGCCAACAAGGCCGACAATAAAGCCGCCACAGTGTCGGTAGACTCCCTCATCAACTTTGAGGCCGTCAAGGTTCTTATCTCTCTTATTGCACGGGTCAAAATCTCAACTATCTTCGTAGCATTTCAACAACGAAAAATACGAAATTGCGCAGTACGACAAACATCTCGCCGAGTACGAAAGATCGTCCATCAAAATCACGACTTCATTGGCGTACTTGAACTCTGGTCAAAATGTCATTTTCTCGTCAGCATTAACTGCCTGCATGTTTTTGGCAGCTCAAGGGGTTGTGCAAGGTCAGTGGGTATCCGCAAATTCTTTTTTGTTTACTTCTATCGGATATCTAGGAACGATGACGGTTGGAGATCTTGTCATGGTCAATCAACTTATCTTCCAGTTGTCGCTGCCGCTCAATTTCCTGGGAACCATATATCGAGAAATGAAGCAGAATCTACTTGACATGGAAGTTTTGTTCAAATTGGTCGAGGATAATCCTCCTCCTGAGGTTCGTTGCCTTGGAGACGATATATTGAATTTCACTAAACAATATCCTTCAGGATAAACCCAATGCTCCACCTCTTCATATCAATGGGGGGTCTATTCGCTTCGAGAACGTGACATTTGGCTATCATCCCGATCGACCCATCTTCCGTAATCTTTCTTTCACTGTCCCCGCTGGTAAAAAGGTAGCCATCGTCGGCCCCTCGGGCTGCGGGAAGTCGACTGTGTTCCGATTGTTATATCGTTTCTATGAACCTTCGTCAGGGAGAATATACATCGACGACCAGAATGTCCACGACGTGCGCCTGGAAAGCCTTCGACAAGAAATTGGGGTCGTTCCCCAAGACACACCCCTTTTTCACTCCGACATAATGCACAATATTCGATATGGAAGGCTGGATGCTTCTGATGAGGAGGTAAAGGAGGCGGCCGTGAAAGCTAATGTCCATGGAACCATATTGAAGTTGCCTGAGGGGTA
>JABAJW010000029.1:0-22563 GCA_018855395.1 Arthromyces matolae | reverse complement strand
CGGTGGGGATGATCATGATGAAGGACAACTCGGTATCTATATGCGCTGAACGAGAGTTAAGATTTGTCGATCCAAACAAAGTCAGCACAGGAAGGGAGGAGGTTGACGGGGAAACCCAAATTCCTAATGGTTATTGAGTTTTTGAAAGTGACCGATGGATACAAAGTAAAAACGCACCTTTAGCATGATATGTCCAGCCATCTCTTTCCCATTCTGTGAGTTGAACCCCCGTTCCGTTTTTCCATTGACGGCCAACTGCCTTTACAGCCGCCATGAAGCGTTGCTCTAGTAATGTGTAACCCTCTGGTATCCGCCCAGAGATCCCCTTTGATCCAAAAAAACCGTTGGCCTGTCTGTGTGCTAAGAGTAAAATTCGCCACAGATGAGATGCAGACAGACTTTGGGGCTTGCTGCGACAATTCTTGTGTTGACATTGTTCTCGAGAACAAGCTTTTGATAGGCGTCGTAGAGGCCAAAATATCCAGTAGTAAGATCGACTACTGGCTGTTTCTGTGTTGTTGATACGGCATGTGTATGTAGGTTTCGATACAGAAGGGAGAGGGCTGTCTCTTCTTCGTGGATACCAAATTGGCCAGCTTGAATAATTGGAAAGAGTAGGACATTGCTGGATATTAGATCTTCCTGGACTGATTGACGTCGAGCTGATTGGAATAAGGAGAGGCCCTCTCGGGCCTTTTGGTGTATCCTGTGTGGGTGAGTATGCGGATCAGGCCAATCAAGGAAGTAATTTTCGCGTTGAAAGGAGTGGGGACCCACGCCAGGCGTAGTTGACAGCCTATACGAAAAACGAGAAATGGTCTGAAGGAAGTCGAAACAGTATTGTGCAAGGTTGGGCTGGTCTGTGAAATGGATATATCGATCCTGACGGTTTGTGAAATAGGACTTGTTCAAATTTGCCCTAAAAAAAGACATGAGAATTCTTATGGACGGTCAAAAGTAGACCTGAACGCACCCACTTATAATGACCTCGTCATCAACTCCGTATATTTTGGCATGCCAAGTTCCCCAGCCCTCGTTGAATCTTGGAGGGACTAATTTTGCAAGAAGTCCTCGAAGGTGGGGACTCCGGAACATAGACACAGTGACACGTCCAGGAAATTCTTGCAACAAAGGCATTAGTATTTTAGCTGTTGAGGAGGCTCCAGGTCTGGTTGACCGATTCAAATCCAGTTGTAGGTGGAGTTTTACGGAGGGTTTTTTTGAAAGAGTATTTCGCAGAGCTTCAATCTAAAAAAAATGGACGTCTAGAAAGAATCTTTAACGACAAATTGGCCTTACCAGCTCAGACTCGGCGGAACCTATGTAAAGAGAGGATATAAAGATGCGATGTTCTGCTCGTCTAATCATATCCTTTCAATGTATTAGAGTTTTTCAGGTGGATGATACTTGAGTACTCACCAACAAGAGTGCGTAAAACTCTGCAGGATGCTTCAAAACACGAATCCTGTCAGCAGGCACGGTCAAGGGTGGTTGAGTCTGCGCCAGTCTGGTCGCCAGGTTGCGTATAGAAGGGTGAATAGCCGTAGTAGACGCGCATCGTTTGGGCAATGAGAGAGTAGTCGAGTTTATTGTTCGTGCAACGCGTGTCGACCAACGAGCAGCGAGACTACGCGTCAATGCAGACATGAAAGAACCACACAAACCCTAACCTTACTCTTTACCTATTAGCCTCCGTATACGCCTTGTAAAATGCCTTTACGAGCTGTTTTACGGCCTACGCCACCTGGATATCGGGTAATACTATCCACCCGATGAGGAGTTCGGTGTTATGTCGGTCTTATCGGGGGATCTGAATTCGGCCGAGAACGTGACTCGAATGAATTCTTTAAAAAAAAGTTTGGGATCAAAAGATTTTCAGCAAACCATCATCATGTCTTTCGCGTCCCGTTCTGCAACTCAAGCTCTCCGCGCTGCATCTCGTCGTGCACCCCGTCTGGCAACCACCGCAGCTCTCAGGCCAGCACAGTCTGCTTCATACTCTCTTTTGGCAAAGGCTGCTGCCGCCAAAGTTGCTCAACGTTCTGCCGTTCAGGTTCGTCTCACTTGCTCGGGAATTTTCGGTTTCTTGACAAATAGTTCAGGGAACTCGTGGTGTCAAGACTCTTGACTTTGCTGGAACAAAAGAGGTTGTCTATGAGCGTAACGACTGGCCCTTGGCTAAGCTCCAAGATTACTTCAAAAATGACACTCTTGCTCTCATCGGCTACGGTTCTCAAGGCCACGGCCAGGGCTTGAACGCTCGTGATAACGGTTTGAATGTCATTGTCGGTGTCCGCAAAGACGGCGAGAGTTGGCGCCAGGCTCTCGAGGACGGATGGGTCAGTATTTTTTTCTTCTTCTTGACCTAACACGTTTCTCAATGTTTTTTCCTCCAATCCTTCAGGTTCCTGGTGAAACTCTCTTCCCCATTGAAGAGGCTATTGAAAAGGGTACCATTATCATGAACCTTTTGTCCGACGCTGCCCAGTCTCAGACTTGGCCCACCGTTGCTCCCCTCATCACCAAGGGCAAGACCCTTTACTTCTCCCATGGTTTCTCCGTCGTTTTCAAGGATGATACTCACGTCATTCCCCCTACTGACGTTGATGTTATTCTCGTCGCTCCTAAAGGATCTGGCCGCACCGTCCGCACCCTCTTCAAGGAGGGCCGTGGCATCAACTCTTCAATTGCCGTCTTCCAGGATGTCACTGGAAAGGCAAAGGAGAAGGCTATTGCTCTCGGTGTCGCCGTTGGCTCTGGATATCTCTATGAGACAACCTTCGAGAAGGAGGTCTACTCTGACCTTTACGGTGAACGTGGTGTGGTGAGTACTTGTATTCGTTTCCGGCATCAAAATAGATATTAACGATTGCTTTTTAGTTGATGGGTGGTATCCGTAAGTCATAATACGAGAGTGTCTTGTCGAAGGATCGTGCTGACATTGTATACAGAGGGTCTCTTCTTGGCTCAGTACCAAGTTCTCCGCAAGAACGGCCACACACCGTCAGAAGCCTTCAACGAGACTGTTGAGGAGGCCACCCAATCCCTCTACCCCTTGATTGGCAAATACGGGTGCGTTGTTAATGTCCCCTTTTTTAACTGCCAACCTGATCTTACCTTGTTTTTTTTTCTAGCATGGACTACATGTACAATGCCTGCTCTACCACCGCTCGTCGTGGCGCCCTTGACTGGGCCCCTATCTTTGAAAAGGCCAATGTCCCCGTTTTCGAGAAGCTCTATGAGAGCGTCAAGAATGGAACTGAGACCCGCAAGTCTCTCGAGTTCAACGGCCGTAAGACTTACCGTGAGGACCTCGCCAAGGAGCTCGCAGAAATCAACGACCAGGAGATCTGGCGCGCAGGTGCGTCCAATCCAGATGTCGATAGATATAGTAGCTGACTTTTTGTTTCAGGCAAGGTTGTCCGTTCATTGCGCCCTGACTACAAGCCCGAGTCAGAGTAGATAGGATGGTCCTTGTTTTGTACCTAAAAAGAACACTGGATTTTTCCCCTACGCTTCCCTGGTCTCGATTTCATGTTGTCGTGTAACATTCTACGTATACCGGAGACCTGTCCATCTGCGCGCGCGCTCCGGATCTGCGGTGAAGTCCTATTATTTTATTTAATCATTCTCTGCGTGGGTCGAAAAGATGGAGCCAATTGGACACACTTTGAAGAACGCATGGGTCGTGAAGGTGTCCGTCAAAGCGATCAAGAGCGAGTTGGGATAAACGGCCTCCCAGAGGTCCAGTGACACAGAGTGCGTGTTCTCATAGCCCTTTATGGCCGCAACCTGGGGTGAAATCTCTGAGCTGACCGGTCGGGTGTTTTAGAATTAAAAAACGGCCGACTTACCCCCATGAACCATTCACTTTTGAGGGCAACCAACAACATTTCAAAGGGACGACGACGCATACAGTTTGATCAGACGACTTACTGTGCGATTGTACCGATGGGGGTGAGGTCATACCGATGAGCAAAGTGAACCTTACCGGTAGGGGGTTCATTTAACTTCCCACACGAGTCATGCCACAAGAAAGACTCACGTTACTCGTACCGCTGAACCGACCCGTGTTGGGAACGTCGCGTGACGCTCGGATGAGAGATTGAATGACAAGATCTTGGGCGTGATACGATCGTCTGCGCCGGGTTCCAAAGTCGCTGAAAGTGCAGCCCGCTTCTAATAGGGCACGGCCCTTGGTATATGCGGACTCTGAAGAGAAGAAGGTCTATGGGGCAATTACTTTTTTTAATCTGAGCGACGACTTACCGTCTTGATTGTCGTAGTTCCAGTCGGTATCGACAAAACGGAAGAAGCATTCGCTTAAGGTCGCCATCAAAGGTACCTCCCAAAGAATCGTCTCAACCCAAGGGCCGGATGCTTCGACTTCAACGTTTCCGAGCAAGCCATCGGCAGACACTGGAACGAATGTGACCTGAATCTGTTCGGGCTTGTATCGATATGCAGCCAAAAATGAAATATAAGTGGGGTTGAAATGAGGACATGTTCTCTGGAGCCATTCATGCTCTTGCTGAGTCAGTCTGAGGTCAGTGAATTCTGTACCGAAGATGGTGATGAGCAAAGGCCATGGTCTATGATATTACTTGGTGTCACTTACGCGAAATGGCAGTTTGAAAACGTTCAACGCATTGACGAGAAAATAGGCGTGATTTATCACGGTTTGTGAAACGATATGTGGCCTCTACGTTAGGAAATTGGTTTAGAACCGCTTGTTGCATGGTAAGCTGAGGGAAAAGGTCATTGAGAACGGAGGCAAAGAGGAAATAAAAAGGAAACCTTGTATAAATCGGTGTCAAGAATTGACAAGGGCGAAGGTGCGATTGTAGAGGACATGGTGGTTGAAAGGAAAGGAGGACTCGGAGGATAGGACAAGTGTAATAAGCATAACAAACTTTGATACCCGTGACCATTCATTTTTCTTTCCTTCTCCTTACAAAAAAATGGTAACTCGGCTCTGATTTCTTTTTGTTCTACATTTCACTTTTTAATAGGCCTCAAGAGTAGAAATTTTAAATCAAGGTGGCTTTCGTTCCGATGGGCGACGTCAGTACGAGTTGCGCGACATGTCTATCGATCTTTCACAGCAAGGCCAGGCGGATGGCTCGGCCGTCGTTGCCCATGGACTAACACAGGTCCTTGTTTCTGTATTTGGACCGAGGGAGGCAAAAATGCGTTCACAAACTCTTCACGATCGCGCTGTTATCAATGTCGAACTCAACGTTGCTGCATTTAGTGCCAGTGACAGGCGAAGACGGACCAGAGGCGACAAGTAAGTCGAAGACAATTCCGCCGACATGATAGAAACTCACTGATAAACCACTACTTAAGACGGATCCTTGAACTCGCCACAACCATTAGATCGACTTTTGAACCCGTCGTGCAGACGAACCTTTATCCCCGTTCACAAATCGACATATTTGTCCAGGTCCTACAACAAGATGGCGGGCTTCTCCAAGCATGTATCAACGCTACTACTCTTGCACTCATAAATGCTGGTGTTCCTATGCTCGACTTTGTTTGTGCAGTCACTGGCGGCGTACACTCAACCTCACCCCTCCTTGATCTCACATTACTCGAAGAAAATGACATTCCAAACATTACAGTGGCTGTCATGCCCAAGTCGGGCAAGGTGACTCTGGTGACTATGGAGACAAGGCTACATGTGGATAGATTCGAAGAAATATTCAAAATCGCATGCGATGCTGGTAAAGTCATCCACGACGAGATGAAACTCTCTGTTCGATCACGAACAAGTACTCTCGTCAACGCTATGGGTTCGGGGCCTCGAGTTAGCGGAGTGGATTTAGTAGATGGCGATGGCGATGACCGGATGAATGAATATTGACCGGTGTGCAAGTTCCTACCCATTTGAGATGAAAAAAAGCCAAACTTGAAGGCGTGTGAGCCCGTGTGAGCCGCAGAAACCGCAGAATACCAGAACCAACCGTTTTTACTGCCGCTCAACTTCGACACGACGGAAACACGCCAACCACTTTTCACCCTTGTTCCTCTCGACCTTTTTGCCCTCTTCTGTACTGGTGTACACGGCATCGATTATGGGACCCTTTCCTTCCGCTCGAAGCGTCTCTTCGTCGACGTATGAGAAGAAAGGAAACGCTTCGAGATGGGATCTCATCCATTCGTGGAGATCTTTGACATCGGTGATGGTATAAACGATGCCGCCGGGTCGGAGAGCATATGCATACTCGGCAAGCAACGTGGGAGAGATAATGCGAGCCTTATGCTTCCGTGATTTGAAGTGAGGATCGGGAAAGAGGAAGAACAAAGAAGTCAAGGAATGCTTGGGAAAGTAGTTTGGCAAGAATTTCATGGCGTTTGCTCGGACAATTGAGACGTTTTGATAGTGAGCAGAGGGATTTGATGCTTCTGCTTCCACTGCAGATGATGATGCAGCAGTCGAAGCAGCGTTCACCCGAAGTGCTGCGATGCGGTCTTGGACATATTGCGAGACCTGTACTCTGATTTCCATGCCTTCGGTAAGAAAGAGAAAATCAGGGGGTCCTTGAAAACATATGATACGAATCAGTCCTTACCTAGCATCAAGGTATCCGGGAATAGAGGTGCGAGGGCGATTAAGAGGCCTCCAAATCCACAGCCTATATCGGCGAATTCAGGATACTTTCCGGTACCAACATAGGCAGGATAGTGCGTAGACCAGTCGATATGGTTTGGCGAAGCTGGATAATCAAGTGTATGATCAGAAAAAGGATTTGCGTGTGCACGCTGCCTGTAATGTTTTTTCTTTTTTTTTTTTAAGACCAATGATCCTTTTAAGCAAAGAAATCCTTACCTGTGGAAGAATAGAAACAGCTGTATCCGTTGATTGATTATTATTATTTCGTTTGCGCTTCGCCATGGCCGATTGAGAACGGAGAATCAAAGTGGCAACCTTGCGAAACTTTTTCCTTATGAAACCACGTGATCGAGTATATATTTTTCAAGAAAACTCCGAGTTTCTCCACCACTTCTCTCCGAAACAACCGTCATCATGGCTGCTCCTGCTCGTTCTCTCCTAAAAGCCGTCAGTTCAACGCCTTTCTTCTTTATTTCTTCAATTTCATTAATCTTTTCTTCTCAGTCGCGCTCGTCTCTTACGCGTTCGACAATCCGGTTCTCGTCAACAGCCGCGAAACCAATTACTTTGAAGGAGCGTCTTGCAGAACTCATCCCTGCTCAAATTGAACACGTACGACATTTTATCATCTCCAAGTATCCTCATTTATCTTTTCCAGGTTAAAGCTGTTCGTGCTGAGCATGGCAAAAAGGCCTTTGGCCCTGTCATTGTCGACCAACTCTATGGGTGAGCTTTCACAGGAGACATGTAAGAGTGTGTCTAGCCTAACATGTTGCTCAGTGGCATGAGAGGTCTCCCCGCGCTCATCTGGGATGGCTCCGTTCTCGATTCCGGTGTGTACCATCTTGAGTTCATCGTCTTTACAAAGCGCTGAGTCAACCATACAGAGGAGGGCATCCGTTTCCGCGGAAAGACTATCCCTGAATGCCAGGAGCTTCTTCCCAAGGCACCCGGCGGCTCAGAACCTCTCCCTGAAGCTCTCTTCTGGCTCTTGGTCACCGGAGAGGTCCCCACACAGGAGCAAGTTACTGAACTTTCAAAAGACTGGGCCGCTCGCGCCGCTATCCCTGAATTTGTCGAGGAAATTCTTGACCGATGCCCCCCTACCCTCCACCCCATGAGCCAATTCAGTTTGGCCGTCACCGCTGTCAGTCTAGTCGAGTTATCCCAAAATTTCCTCACACTCACATATATTTCACAGCTTAACCACAACTCTGCTTTCGCCAAGGCATACCAAGATGGTATCTCCAAGAAGGACTACTGGGGACCTACTTTCGAGGATTCCATGGACCTGTATGTCTAATTTGATGATGGACAATGTACTCGTCATAATTTTTTGACAGGATTGCCAAACTCCCCAACATTGCTGGCCGTATCTACCGTAATGTGTTTGGACAAGGCAAACTCCCTGCTATCGATCCCGCTAAGGACTACTCCCACAACCTCGCCACTCTCCTTGGCTTTGGTGACAACCACGCGTTTGTTGAACTTTTGCGTCTATACATCACCATTCACAGGTAATTACTAAACTTCTAACCGGTTGACTTGTATTTATCCTCGATTCAGTGATCACGAAGGTGGAAACGTCTCTGCACACACTGGCAAACTCGTTGGTTCTGCCCTCTCTGACCCCTTCCTTTCCTACGCCGCTGCGTTGAACGGTCTTGCTGGCCCTCTTCACGGTCTCGCTAACCAGGAGGTCCTTATCTGGCTCCGCAAGATGCAATCCAAGATCGGCGAGGATGCGAGTGACGAGGCTGTCGCCGAGTACGTCTGGGACACACTCAAGGGTGGTCAGGTCGTTCCTGGCTACGGCCATGCAGTCCTTCGCAAGACTGATCCTCGTTACACTGCTCAACGTGAATTTGCCTTGAAGCATCTCCCTGATGACAAGCTCTTCAAGCTCGTTGGACAGATCTACAGCATTGTTCCCGATATCCTCCTTAAGGTTTGCATTGATCACAAAAAGTTGTTGTTTTTATTCAACTAACCTTTTCGCAGGCTGGCAAGGCCAAGAACCCATGGCCCAACGTCGATGCTCACTCTGGAGTCCTTTTGTCCTACTATGGTCTCACCCAGATGCAATACTACACCGTCCTCTTTGGTGTGTCGCGTGCCTTTGGTGTTGCTGCTCAGTTGATCTGGGATCGCGCGCTTGGTGCTCGTACGTTCATCGTCATTGTTCTCTGTTACTTGCGCTCATCTTTCCCCCTAGCTCTTGAAAGGCCCAAGTCTTACTCAACTGCAGCCATCGAAAAGATATTCAAGGACAAGCAATAAAAAGGTGGTTGATGGATCATCGCCGTTCGGAATTTTAATAGATCTGTTAATTATGGAGAGTTACTTAGTTGCAGAGTGATAGAGGAGGCCACATAGACTTTCATTACATGTTGCGATTTTTAATATGCCCAAGCCCTTATGCATTTGTGTATGGTTTACGCTGAAGTGGACCACGGAAATTATCTGCTTACAATGTCACAAAGTTTCGTGAGGTTGGTGATATAATAATGATATTTTGGAGACTGCTCGCAAGTTAACGACATATGGGTTGTATCCATGATCAATTAATTTCCCTCCGCGTTTTGTTCATCACCCTATCGCGCGTCTCTGGTGTTCGCAATTCACGACTACATAAATTGTCGTGCCTACTACATCATTTCTGCGAGTGCCCCCATCTCACGCCCTCCAGATTCCTGTACGAAGTGATTAGACAATCTTGCACCAAAAGTTGAAAACCGACGTACCCTCATGCCAATTTCCCAATAGCTGAAAATAATAGTGACGGCCATAAGAATACCAGTGCCGCTTCCGATAGCACCCATCAAATCGGCGGAAACCGACAGAAGACCCAAAATAGCCCCTCCGAGAGCGGCGGCGGTAGGGATGACACGTTTGAGTTCTTTGTACATAGAGCCCTCACGATGACCAGCCATGACCTGTGCTTGTTTTAACAACGACCCAGGGGGAAGAGATGATGTCAACACATACCATTTGCTGGTCTTTGAGCTGCTTCGCGATGTCCCTTGGTCCAGAACCAGAGACTTCGATCCAGGTCTTGGAGAAAAGCGCACAAGCGCTGAGCATGAAAGTGATATAGACCGCAGTATGGATAGGGTCTAGGATTGCCTCTTTCATCGTATGAGGTGGTGAGATATAGTAGGCAATGCCTGACTTGGCGATGAGCTGCGGGGAATCTTCCATGGGCTACGAACAACATTATTAGCACAAGAAAGAAAATCGCAGAAGGCAAGAAAATTCACCTCCCAAACACCGAGCAGCCGAACGAAAAAGTTGGTTGGGAAACGGGTGGCGAGCATTTGAGACACGATGAAGACGTTGGAGGTTAACGCGCTCTCCAGCATGATAGGCATGTTGGAAGTATAGAAGAGCTTGACGGGGTAGCTCCCGGTTTGTCCGCGGAACCTGTTGCTCTTGACGGGGATCTCAATGCGGAATCCTTGAAGGTAAATGACAACCGCAAAAATAAAAACGGTTGCGATGAGATTCATAACGTTAGGTAGCCTGTCACGCCAGAACGCCTCACGGAGAGCGCGCCCCTTGTCATTCCATGTAAAGAGGAGATGGAAGAGGGCAACCAGTGCACCTTCGAACTCGGGCCCGCGACCAGTGTTGATAGTTGTGGGTGAGAAGGCTTTCCAGACGATAGACTCGCAGATGTTGGTGGCGATAAAAAGGTTAATTCCGGAACCAAGACCGTAGCCTTTTTGAAGGAGCTCATCGAGGAGGATGACGATAAGGGAGGCGACGACGAGTTGAATGATGAGCAAGAGGCAAACACCAGCTCCGAGCTCCTTAGGCTGGCCGTAAAGGCCACTTACGACGTAGACGGTTGCCTGACCAAGCGATATGATGAGAGCAAAGACTGTGAAGGAACGTATGAGTACGGTTTATACGTGTCGTGTGATAGTTGGACAACTAACGTTTCTGGCCACCACTGAACAAGGCACGATCCTCCTTGAGTGCAAAGTCGACATCGATGAGGTTAGCACCGGCCAAGAGCTGCATTATCATTCCCGAAGTGACAATGGGAGTGATACCAAGTTCCATGAGAGTTCCACGGTTTGACGCTAGGATGACGCGCATCCAATACAGAGGGTCAGAGGAATCAGACGACATGATGCCGTAGAGGGGCACTTGAGAGCAGACAAGGAAAATAAGGAGGGTAACGGCAGTCCATAATACTTTTTGGTTGAATGGCACCTATAACGATTTTAGAAAATACGAGAGAACTAATAAATGTTTTGGAATACCTTGCGATCCGGCGAAGAAACCTCTGGAAGAATTGGCAAAAAAGGACGGACAAGATTAAGGAAGCGGACTACAAGTGAATTAGTATAATTTTAAGAGAAGAAAATAAAAAACATACAGCCGCTCATGGTTGGAGGAGTTGAAGGAGAACTTTGAGAGATCCGCCAACAGCCACCTCACTTTTCCTGGACGTGGCAGATTATGTAATCACAGCCACGTCGTCGAACGGACGCGTCTCGGACATCAAAATAATTTCACAATATTTCAAGGAAAAAAGGAATTTTTGATAATTCGATTTCAACGCTGAGAAGAAGAATACATGTATAATAGACAGACTCCTTCCGCGCAAAACGACACGTCCGTATCACACCGCACAACCACTACTTCAGTTTCTTCTTACTATAAAAACTTTTGTTACTACATATCAATACAACGAATAACACATTACTCACGGGCGAAGTTGCGAAGAGTGTCCGCATCCCCTCTTCCTGCAATTGGTCGCACGAGGAGGAAGACGAGCATAGCATTTTCGGCAAATTTGCTTGTCGCAATTGTATTTGGAGGCAAGGACCTTCAATGAGGGCTCGATAATACCACCACGGAGACTACATCCATCTAGATTAGAAACAATACCCCATGCGAGAGCTTGGCATGGAAAAACGCACCGGAGGACCAAGTGAAGTGTTGACTCCTTCTGGATATTGTAATCGCTGAGGGTTCGGCCATCCTCGAGCTGCTTGCCAGCGAAGATTAGACGTTGCTGATCAGGGGGAATGCTGAACCAATCATTTCAATTCTATCATCCCATTCAACCGCCAAGCACAAACGCACCCTTCCTTGTCCTGGATTTTGGCCTTGACATTGTCGATGGTGTCGGACGACTCGACCTCGAGGGTGATCGTCTTACCCGTGAGGGTCTTGACGAAAATCTGCATCTTTAAAAGTGGCGGTGACTGGTCAGCGGTCGAATCACCCAAGCACAACGTCGAACTCACCTTGGAGAATGTTTTTTGGTATGTATCCAACAGCGGTGGGAATCTTTCAATTGGTCCTATACAGCTGACAAATTGGTGGCTGATTCGGATTTCCCCGATATCACGTGATTTGTAGAGATCATATGTGGCGTAACGTAGCGGCGCAAATTCAATTTGAGCAAGCCTCATGAACCATAACCTTTGCTGCCTGAGTCAAGGATCGTATGGGTTGAATTTTGACAATTGAAATTTCGGATGTATAGCTATTTTGGCCCGCAATTTTGTTAGGCCAAAGGTCATTCCGACAGCATTCCATCCATTTGAAAGGACGTGGATCTACTTGTGTACGTGTCTACACTGATACATTGACTCGTTAACTGCTTCCAACAAGAGGCCTGCAACGTAGTGATGAGCAAGTATTGTTGTTCAGCTGCATATTTCAAGTAATAGATGCCGGACAGCAGAAAGGCTCATAACTGTCGTGTCTTCACCAGCAGAGTCAAGAAATGACTCATAAGCATCTCCAATGCGTTCACGTATATGCTCCAGTAGAACGCGAGCTGTGATTGTCCGCGAATCCTCTAGATATAGCTTCAACCGTGCCGTGTGTGCCCGTAGATCCGTCGTGCACGCACGCTCAAACGTGGCGACGACATCTTTCACTGGGAGCCGTACAAGCTGCTTCGTTGTTGCAGCAGGGTCCTGGGGAGTTACCGTCCAATCAAGGAGCGGCTGAGTGATAACGCAACGATACCTTCACAAAGTCGTGAAGCTGGGACAAAACCCAAAAAGTTTTGCGAAGGGTGGGATACCAGGTGTCCTGCTTTTCCCTCGACGGCAAAAGAAATAGCTCGCTCACGCTAGCTTTTTCCTGGATTGCAGCACTGCCAGAAGGTCTTTCTGCGTCTAGATAGTTGGATCAGTTGATGTCAAAGGAGATATATAAGTAGATCCACCAATAAGAATATCGGGGTATGCCAGATCCTCGGGTCGGGGAGCATAGTATCGAATGTCAGACTGGATTACAGACTGTGCCTTGAAAAAGAGCCTCGTCTGCGCGTCCTGCAAAACCATTTCCAAGAGATTGCTGATGTGAAGCTTTCCTAGGCCACGAGGCTTGACACTCGTTGTGCCCGAAACATGGTCGTTGCTCGTTCCTTTGGCATATTCATTGTCGTCGTCATCCACATCAACTGCTACATCGAGTACCATAAGAGCCTGCAGAACTGTACAGACCTCACAGAGGACCGTCAGTCTAGGCTCGTGCAATATTCGAGGGCGTAAGTCATCGTAAAGATAGTCGCAGAGGTTCTCCAAGTACGCGCTTTTAAGTATTTATGAACAAAATTTCAAGGTGGTGAAAAACAGGCTTACTACAACTGATCCTCACCCGAAGAGAAAAAATGGCGATAGAGGTCAAATTCGTCGGTGCAGAGTTGTTTCAGATACGTGCAGCCCGCACGGGTCTACGAGAGAAATGTCCGTGAACACAGCAAGCAGGCCATCGACTGCAAAGAAAACCCACCAATTCGACTAGCTCTGTACGCAAGGTGTCCAGACCCTGGATTTCTTCTGTTATTCTTGTAACAAGAAGTGCCTTGCGTGCGGAGAAATAAGCAGCGTGACATTCGTCTAAAAGGGCGGACAACTCTTGCGGGTGAGAACGAGCACGACGTTCTAGTTCGCTGAGAAGAGGAACTAATTGAGAGGAGACGGTTTTGAAGCGAGTATAGAGAAGATGTGTCTGTGCAGTGTGTGATACATCCTGAATACAGGTGCAGTCAGTACGTATAACCGTTGTGTTTGGTTTTCCTCACTTTCTCAGACAATCGTTTAGAAACGTCTACAGAAAGGGCGCGAAGAGAACCAACAAAATACATCTTGATAAGTGTCATTGCTCTTGTCATACATTGCTGGTAGCGAAAAAGATAGATTTCTGCTTCCCGAAAATATCGCTGCATCACGAACATCAGATGCAAAGCCAGAGAATGAGGACTTAGAAAGACTGACATGAGATTTAAGATAATCTATACATATGTCCACGCGTTCCACCATGTAAAGGAAGTCCATCTGAAGTACGAGGGACTCTCCAGGATGATTCAACATTCTCGTCGCCTGCTCCAGTTCTTGAAAGTATTCAAGACGGGCTCCAATCTCATCCGTCATTTCAATGAGCTTGTCCTTGGGGAGGAATAGAGAGTAAGCGCTTGTTACACGATAAAGTACAGTGATGACGAACTCGTTCCTCTAATAGTTTTTCACAGGCGTCCTTCAAGTTCTTGCCTCCATCTTCTACCCCCCTCCATCCTTCCATCATAGAAGCAACCTCTTGGTCTACTAAACCAATCTTCTCCGTCAACAGGTCGCATGCGTTGAGATGTTCGGAGACGTTCGCAACATGGGCGCGAAAGTGGCCTTCTTGACTATGAGTAACGGACCTATCAATCAAAGAAAACCAGTCGTAGAACTGTTGTGGTGTCTGTATAGGTTGCTTTGGGTGAAGGGCATGGGTTGTGCGGGCAGAAGTTGAACTAAATAGAGGAGTGCTTGGACGCGAGGACCCAGCGACAGCTTTGTTTTTCAGCAATGCTAGAGGAGTAGATGGACGTGAAGATACAGCGTCTTCCAAACGAAACTACGAAAATTTGGGTTCTTTCATGGGGATTTGGGACGAAGGAAGCTCACTTTTGCCGGTAAAGGGACGTCTTCGCTAGCAGACTGGATTTTCGCGATGCTCTTAATTTCATTATCTCCCAGAGGAGATTTTGCTTCCCATTCCTCCGCAGAAATAACGTTTTTTGGCTGTGGCGCAATCTGCGTTGGAGCCACACCACGTCGAGATGGAGGATGAGCAGAGGCCATATAGATTTGTGGCGGTGCAAATTGATGCAATACTTGACTTTGATAAGATAACAATTTTGACCACAACGAACATGGCACAAACCAACTCACTTTTTCCAGCTATTGGTTCTCTTGCCGTCAAGGCCGACGAGATCAGTGATAACCCAGAGTCGACTATTGACGATGCCGACGACAAAATTGTTCAGGAGGTCACTTCTTTATGTATGAATTGTCATGAAGAGGTCAGTTTCTTCTTGCTTAAAATCTTCTCATTCTGGCTGAATGGACTCAGTAGGGTGTCACCCGACTCATGCTGACTACTATACCGTACTTTCGTGAAGTAATCGTTATGTCCTTCCGTTGTGAACACTGCGGAACGTCAAATAACGAAATTCAGTCCGCCGGAAGTATACAAGGTGCGCCAGTTGTTTCATAGATGCGGACCTTTATCTAAACGCATAGTAGAACAGGGTACAGCTTACACTGCCCGGATTTTGGCTCGATCTGATTTGGATCGCCAAATTGTCCGATCGCCTAGCTGCGAAATCATCATACCCGAATTCGACCTTACACTTCCACCCACGTCGAGGGGACAACTTACTACAGTCGAGGGGCTCATTAGAAATGTCTACGCCGATTTAAATATGGACCAACCTCTCAGACGCATACAGGATCCAGAGGGCGCTGCTGCCATCCAGGGACTTCTCGATAAGTTGAAAAACATTCTTGCTGACGACGAGAACGACGAAGACGCTGAAAATCATGATGAAGCAGTTGGGGAGGTTAAGGCTACAAAGGCGTCCGACAAAACTGCACCATTATCAGCATTCACTTTGAAACTGGATGACCCTGCCGGAAATTCATGGATCGAGTTCATCGGTAACATGGCGGACCCCAAGTGGAATCTACGGCATTATAATCGTACAGTCGAGCAGAATGTTGCGCTGGGTCTTGTTTCGGCGGATGACGTGGGGCTGGCTTCCGGCAACCTGAAATCTCTAAATGAAGAGGGCGAAGTTACGACGGAGGCCATCACGGACGACGAAGTCTTCGTGTTCCACGGACATTGTTCAAGCTGTGGTCACGGCTTAGACACGAAGATGAAGAAGGTTACCATTCCCTATTTTAAAGTGTGTCACGCATCACTTGTGCCATTGGTATTCAAACTAACAAACTACTTAGGATATTCTCATTATGTCCACCAACTGCGACCGTTGTGGCTACCGTGACAATGAGGTTAAGTCGGGATCCGCAATTTCTGAGAAAGGAAAGAAGATTACCCTCAGAGTGGAAGATCGTGAAGACCTCAGCCGTGATATTCTCAAGGCGAGTGCGCCGTTATCCAACTGCGCCCAGCACCAACAACTGACATTTACATTAAAACAATAGAGCGAGACAGCAGGGCTTAGCATCCCCGAGATCGACCTCGTCCTCCAGCATGGCACTCTTGGTGGCCGTTTTACAACACTTGAAGGAATCCTGAACCAAGTATACGAAGAACTTTCGGAGAAAGTAATTGCGGGAGACGCAGCCAAATCAACAGATCGATCAGATTTCGAAGCGTTTTTGAAGAATCTCAAGGGGGTGAGTTGATGCAGTCACGTCTTGCAAATTGGGCGCCTCTTTATAAGCTCATTTCTAGATCATGAATGCAGAAAGGCCGTTTACAGTTATTCTCGATGACCCTCTGGCGAACTCGTACATGCAGAACTTGTATGCACCAGACCCAGACCCGAACATGTCGATCGAGACGTATGATCGGACATGGGAACAGAACGAGGAACTCGGACTAAATGACATAAAGGTCGAAGGCTACGAGTCGGACGCCCAGAAAGAAGTAATCCCAATTTAAGATTATGTTTCAACCAATTCCCTAAGTAATATAGCACCAACTTAAACTTTAAGTGTATCCCGCCGTAATGGCACTGAAAACCATAAAAAAAGGCCAGTCCTTGGAGTAGGAATTCGGAATGACTTTCCAAGTCACTTTTTATTCTTGTCGCGCAAGATTTCGCGTACGGTAGAAAGTTGGTTGCAGTCTGAGTGACACTGACAGTCAAGTTGCACTGTCGAAATTTCTGGCATCACGTGTTTCGGACAAAGTGAAAGTACGAGCTCGGAGTTGTACTTCGACCATGGCAACACCTGTTATCCTCGGTGTCAGCGCAGTAGCTGCTGCAATTCTCGGTCGCTCATTCATGAAGAATGGTCTCTTTTTGGGAAGAGGTGCGGCAGATCAATGGGTGAAAGGAGGCTTTCGCGCAAAGATGGACAGGAAAGAAGCACTCTCCGTTCTTGGGCTAAAGTAAGTCTCCTTCCACCTTGTTCATGATATCTTTTACTGACAATAATACTCAGGGATGGCCCACTCCTGCGAAATAAGATTAAAGATGCCCACCGTTCCATTATGCTCGCAAACCATCCAGACCGAGGCGGCTCGCCATACCTAGCCAGTAAAATTAACGAGGCCAAAGATCTTTTAGACAAGACAGACGGACCGCGAGCGCGTTGAATTTCTCGGTGAGCTAATCGCATCCATTTTACAAATGACATGGCTAAATAATGCCTAAACAGTCTAAATATTCAAATCCATACTGGACTGCATATGTATAATCTCTGCAATCGCTATACTTACCCCGCACCTCACTTGTCTGGCCCATTTTTGAGCTACCAGCAATTGTGATTTTTACTGGTACCCCCATTATCCTCTCTCATCATCAGCTCACATTGTATAGACTATTCTTGGTATGTATGACTAACCTAACTTTCTCCGTATTCACGCTGAAGAACTAGATCGTAGCGCGCTGAAGCGCCAATCCCCATGTGACAAATCCGTCACTTACCCATGATACCCATTATCTACACCCGTTATCTAAGTCTTTGATGTCTGATTTGTTCTCATTGTTCATTATACTTATCTTTTATCTCTTTCAATCTTTCCTATTACTATATAGAGTATATTATGGACTAGTAAGCGTCAACTGTGTCGACAGATCCCTTGCTTGCAGATAGACATTTATTCATTTTTTTCTATGCTGACCATTATTGAGCTTAACAGTGAATTTGTAGAATTGTTAAAGCACTGAATAGCATGTGCCATGATGGGTGCAAAAAAAAAAAACACGAGGGAAAAAGTAGCCAATTCCGGCTTTCAATCTGTAACAGGAGCCTTACAAGTGTATGAATAGTATCACATAGGAGAAAACATTCTGCAAGTACGACAAAGCCAAGGTTGAGCAGATCAGATGATGAACATGGCGATAATCGGACATCACCAGTTTAAACGGCATCTGTGAATTATGGATACCCTAGAACTCCTTGCAAGCAAGAGAACTCCGTTTTGCGCAGGTAACACTGCCATTGTGCGCAAGGTAACACTGAGTAGTGTTATCAGTTGTACTAATTTTCATAATATATTTTGCCAGTATATGGCCAGCCCCTGGGCCAGGCAGTATTAGGCTGGCATATCAATGATCACAATCACGGCAGGCGTAACTAATGCGACACATCTCTCTCTTCCTGCCAGCACACCAGCTTGTCTTCTGCGCATTCTCAACAGTTCTGGGTGAACATGCCTTGACTTTGCCAGCCCTAGGTCCCCAGTACTTGTCCTATGCTTAACATTCAATGGCTGCTTCATCACTTGCTTTTCACTTGTTGTTTTGAAGTTTATCAGCATGAATTTTGTAAAATATCGACTAAGAGTAAGTGTTTTCTGTTGATAGCTAATTTATAGTAAGTAAATAAGGTTTATATGCAAAGAATAACAAACAGAAAATTCTTGTAGTGGCGTAAAGTGAGAGTTTGGAAAAGGAAAACGTTACCACATAGGATAACTGCATATAGACTTGCACCGTCACTCTCAACACTCCCCCTGACTAGCAGAGACATACAAGTGGCAAAGACTAATGAGGTCCACTAGATGGTCATGCACTGGTTATGATAATCTCTTGGTGAACAGATCAGCAACATTTTCTGAAGAGGAAATGTGATGGATAGTGATATTCCCTTTATGTACTCATTTGCAAACATAATGGTGCTTTATATCGATATTTTTTGCTTGAGAATGGCCCTTTGTTGATTTTGCTAGTGCAATCAATGACTGATTGTCGACATGGATTGATAAGGGCCATTCTTGAGCCAGGTCTATCTCTGTTAGGAAATTGCTCATCCAGATAGCCTGTTGAGCTCCATGTGTTGCCATCATGTATTGTGCTTTGGTAGTACTCAGCGCAACATTATTTTGACATTTTGAGCTCCAGGATACCACTTCTCCTGCAGTGGTGAACATATATCCGGCTATGGATCTCCTGGTGTCTAAATCTCCCCCAAAATTGGCATCCACATATCCAATTGACTTGATTGATCCTCCAATTGGGACTTTCCATAGTCTGACGGGATTTCCCAATGATCCATGGAATTTTCCAGGTGTCCATTGGGACTTTCCAATGTTGTCTGGGAATTTCCAATGTATTTTGAAACTTCCCGCCTTGCTGTGGAACTTCCCATCTTTGCCTTGGGACTTCCCAAGTGTTTTTTTTTTACTTAGAGCCTGTTCAGTAGCAGATTTAGAATCAATTTTCGGAAATTCTAATTACATAACTTGCCTAATGTGGTAATCACGGAACATTCCTACAACACAAATGTGACAATTTTCATTGCTCATTTAGATGCGTCTCCCCTCCACCACTGTGTCATGGCTCGTTCAAAGGGCTCAAACTTCTCTAGTGCTCCTCCTGACAAACGTTCTCATGCTTTTGGGTATACAAATGATGAAAAATGGCTTCTAGACTACTTGATTGAGCATAAGTCAGCGGCTGGTGATAGGATGTCCTTCAAAATGGTTACTTTTATGGGTGCGGCTGCACACGTCAACCAGATCATCACCAAGGGAGGTCAGAAAACCTCTGATTCCTGTAAAAACAATTACCGCTCCGTGAGTTCATGTCAATCTGTTGTTAATCCTGGCTGATCAATAGTAAATCAGCTCAAAATCATCTACAAGCTTGTTGATAAGATCTGGAACAACTCTGGATGGTCATGGGATGATGATAAGGGTGTTCAAGTGTCGCCTGAGAAGTTAGGGACCTGGGAGGCTTTTATTGAGCTGAATCCGGGGGCAGAAGAGTTTGCCAGTACTGGATGAGTTCATCTTGCAGCATTTGATCAACTTGCTCCCTCTGCCGCTTGAGGTGCCTATGTATATCGTGCTACACAAGGGGCTGCTTCTCAGGATAATGACATAGTAGACCTAGAGACAGAGGCAAGCCTGGGGACCACCACACAGCCTGAGAATAATAGTGATTTGAACAGTGAGGAGGAGTCTGATGATGAGGTGCGTAGAGAGTAATCATTTCAATTATATTTTATTCTTATTTTTTAGGCCGATCCTCCCCCCGTCACTCCTGCTCCACTAGTGCGTAAGCGTAGTGCTGCCTCTATTCCTCGCACATCTCAAAAACGAACCCGTGTTGCTAGTGATAGTCAAAGCCTTTCTAATATCCATTCTTCTATGTGTGAATTCAACACTATCTTTGCGGAATCCTTTGGTAACAAGAAGTCTGGGCTTGAGGCTACCCCATGCCGGAAACAGCGGGCAATTATCCGTGCTCAAAAGCTGGAAACAGGGTGGCTCAGTGACAGTCAACTGGTATCTCTTATTGGGCTTCTCAAACGAGATATTACCGCAGTTGACAGCTATGAAGTCTTGGAGAGTGATGGATTGCAGAAGGGCTGGAAACAGGGTGGCTCAGTGACAGTCAACTGGTATCTCTTATTGGGCTTCTCAAACAAGATATTACCGCAGTTGACAGCTATGAAGTCTTGGAGAATGATGGATTGCAGAAGGAATGGATTCGTCGTAAACTTGAGAAGGAAGATGATAGGCAGTTTCTGTAATTAATTATCTACTCTTCAAATGTAAGCTCCTCTCGCTCTGCCATGATACTTTGGTAGCTCTCCCACATCTCCTGAGCAACCTGGTCCCAAAATGCATTTGCGCAAGATTTTTCAGCTCTCCTGGCTGGTCCTTGTGCTAATGAGCCAAAGTTTTGCTCTGTAGGTGGTAAAGCACCTGGAACAGGATCCAATAAATCAGAGAGGAGAGAGGCTTCTTTAGAATCATGGTTCAAAATATAGTTCTGAACAGCAGCAAGTGCCGGAGGAATCATAGCTTGAATATCCATGTTGTATTTAGGAGGACGTGTCAGAATGGTAAAACTCTCCTTTAAGACCCCAAAAATGCGCTCAATAACATTACAAGCAGAAGCATGGCGCAAATTATAGAGCTCTTCACGATTTTGAGGCTGCACACTTCACTGCAGGCACAGACTAATTTTCCTTGAGAAACACTGATTAGAAACATGTATTCTGTTGCTATTTATTGTTTTTTGAGAAACATTTGAAATCTAATTTTATTCAGTTTTTAGAAATATTTATAAATTTTATTCAGTTTTTCTTTGAGATATGATAAAATCTAGATAGCATGACCACACCAGGGATTGAACCTGGGACCTCCTGCAAATCATGGACAGGTGCTCTTAACCACTGAGTGGGGAGAGGCATCACCTGCCAAAATAACGGTCTCTTTGGTCTTATTTGTTCCCTGCCAAGCGCTGGTTCCCGGTTGGACCATCTTTTCGACGGGAAACCGCAACATGTAGCCACACTGGGAAAAAAATTGTTACAGTCGATAGAGTAGTAAAATAGCCTACCTTCACGGGATGCAAGCCACTTTTTTGATTTTTTTTTTCATACGCACATGCAGTGTCCAATTTCCCGAAGAAAAATGTTCTAGTTTTCTTCACACTGAAAAGAAAAAAAAAAGAGCTTGCATCGAGCACTCCTTAGCTTCTTATAGATCAACCTGTGTCAGAATTTTTTCATATAGTGAGGAAGAGGAACGGTTCCTCCTTCATTTGTGGGTTCTGGATGCGTGGGAACTGATGATCAGCACCGCATTCCAGACGCGATCTTGACACGATTGACACTACATTTTGCCTCCGAAACGTGCCTCTGAGGTTGTCACTGGTTGTTATTACTCTTGAAACACTCTCAATATCTGTTATGCCCACCGTATCTGGAAAAAGGAAGTCCTCAGCTTAACGTTCACAGCTTCAAGCCCTTCATCACCGCTGATACACCTACCATACTTCTGGGCCTAGAATCGGCAAGAAGCATAGCGGAGATCTTACCGACTTTTTTCGATTTTTCCGCTAAGAGCACACGCGACGCGACTGGTCATGTGATTTGCATGTGATTGACCGGACCGGTAGCGGCTTTCCTTACCGACTCGACGGATAATCAACTCAGCCGTTATCTTTGGGCCTTAACCGCTAAAACATTATATCCCTGGCACCGGTTCAAATAACCGTTTCTCCCCGCTTCTCCGACCCCTATACCACATCACGCCATCCTCGCTAGCTTCACGCGACGCTAGAAACCTTTATCCTCAGACCGGCAATACCTTATCATGGAGTCCTACCCTCGGCCGACCGTTTCCAGCCCCTGTGTCTTAGTCATTTGACATATTCTGTCAACGGCTATGAGTTACAACATTCTGCCGTTATCTTTACAACCCCTGAGTTGGCGACAGCCCCTATTTACCTTACATTCTACCTACAGTTTATAAACCACTTACGTACCACAATAACATCGGTTGACCTTTCGATCTCAATTCCCCCGAAGTCTGATTCTCTTGGTTTCACCCGCTATCTGTCTTATTCGTTTCCGAAAGTCTATCGCTATTGACGGTGTTTACGCTGTCCAATTGTTGATATCTCGTACGGAGTACCTCTTCGTGGTGCTCATCGCTTATCGCCGTCTTCGTCTATCGTATCGCTAAGCTTGGACTTTGTCCCAGCA